>JABCKC010001624.1:0-13409 GCA_013186395.1 Fusarium papillatum | reverse complement strand
AGGATATAAGCATAATGACATTGGTATATGATCAGCTCTCATGATAATCTCGAGTGTGCTACCATATATTTCCACGACTACCTTCGCCTGAATATACATTTTTCTTTCTCAAACCTGCAACTTACTTTTCACTCATCCGTGACAATCCATCTCCTTCAAAACAGATAAATTCGGGGAGGTCCGCCACGCAGATCGGCTTCATCGCCTCGCCCCTTCAAGCCATCAAAGCAATGTGCTTCAGCTCACTAGGAATAGTCAGTGATAGATACTCAAGTCACTCAGTCGAGACAAAACATACTCTTGAACTTGGTGTCCAACCTTAATGGCCGGATACTCTCCCTCCCGTCCCTCATCCCTACCCAACTCCTTCTGCTTCTCCCTAACCTCCTTCGCCCTCTGCACCAGCTTCGGAACAGGCACGAGATCAAAGTCACTTCCCAAGTGCCAGAAAAGAGTGCTCGAGATTCGAATCAACGGTCTCTCCGGAAACTCGCGCTTTCGCTTCTCAATCGTCTCAATGGTCTTTTCGTTGACCACAACTTCATGGTAACCCGCCTTGATGAGGCCGCCGGTGATGTGCTCGATCTGCTTGCCCGCTTGGACAAGAAGGTAGTTTCCGGGTGGGATCTTGACGGGGATGCGGTTTCCGGTGTTGCGGGCCCAGATATGAAGGCCAGGATACCTGGAGCGGCCGTGGATGGTGAGGAAGTTGAGGTCTGTGTGAAAGCCCGCAAGGATGGTGTCTTTTTCGCCGTACTTTTCCAGATCAGAAGCTGTAGGGGCCAGAAGATGTGGTCTACAGATTATGTGAGTTTACGAGCATGGCATAGTGTTGATGGGAGATCAAACCCATAGCGTCCAGCGTCGCTGAAGAACTCGGCTGGTAGATCCAAGCCAACAGCCGTCATCTCTGCCAGTTTCGATACTCTTGAAAGACGATCAGCACCAGTTTGCGAGTTTAGAACCAGGATACTCACGCATTCTTCATAGACGTCCCCCACTGATTCATGGCTGGCGTCCACCTCTCCTTGATATGTGGTGCCTCGGGCACGATATTCGAAGCATTCAACCCCGGAAACTCAGTCTTGAACGGCGGAATCTCCGCCATCCTCCAAAAGAACCTACACTTCGGATCCGGCGAATGCGCCGTGATATCCAACGGCCTCTGAGACGGGTGCAACCTCTGAATCACATCCAGACACGGCTCATCGACGGCACACTTGGGCTTCTCGGTGTTCTCCAACGTCACGCCGATCTGGTAGCTCAGCTCGGGCTTCTCATCCTTCCTGAGGTCCTCTTCGGGCTGGGCAAAGTAGTCCTCGAGGATATCGAGAAAGGTCGAGTTGTCCTGTTCCGAGACTCGGGAGTCGTGGAGGACCAGAGCGCCGTAGGTGATGAGGGCGTTGGCCGCTTTCCGACACTCGGCTTGGACAGCCTCGGAGTCGAGAGGGTTGTTGAGATAGACATCAAGGTCAATGACCGGGAGGTCCATCGACAATTCAGCTTGGTTCGAGTCCATTGTCAAGGTGATCGCGCTTGTCGTCTTTGACTTTCCACACACACGCCTTTAAAGGTATAGCTTCAAGAAAGACAGTAAAGTTAAGTCAAAGAATAAAACACGCATATATGAAGAAATACAGAATTTTAAACCCGCTACAAAGGGTCCTCCCCCAGGTTCCTGTTCAGGAAGTTGATGCGGACAAGGTCATGTCCTTGCGCCGGTCTTATCCATTGCAAGTCCCTTGATTGGCCAGCGACGTTGGAGTAAGAGCCGGAGCTGGCCGAAGCCCGACGGCGACGATCATGAGGTCGCAATAGAGTAGGAGGGGCGTATCACGGGGCTGTGCGTCAAGATAAGGAAAACGCGGGGGGGTCATCAACAGTTGAAGACTTCATGTGATGTTGGGAGTGATGCAGGGGTTGTTGTTTGTGTCAGCCCTGTGGAATATTGACCGACCAGGGAGCATGGCTTCTACACCGAATGAATGGCCAGCTATATCGCATATTGTTTTCCTGTTCACTGCTATCAAGGACACTGCTGAAGGTCTTCATGAGGGTTCGTTGAACATTAGATTCGTTGTACATAATAGTTGTCGTGGAACGAGATGAAAGGTCCAAGGTAGAAAGCAATACTTGGAAGTTTGTCTAATTTGCAGTCGTCTATACGAGATGGAAGTAAGCTAATACGCATTAAACAGGTCGTAGGGTCAGTGTATTGGGCATCTGCTCTCTCATAAACACACAACTCTTACATATCCCGAGAAAGAGGCACCAAATCCTGTGTACCAAGCTGTCTCATCCCGTCTCAACAAGCTCACACATATCACAGCTACTTGTAGAATGCCAGGAGCCGTACTCTTCCCATAGCCCCATGCCTTACGCCCAGTCCACAACCTAAACCAAAACATGCACTTCCGCAAGTCACCATCAGTGGTTCAAGAAATCTATTTCCATCTCGCAAGAAAGCTCGCCGCCGTCGAGGCACTGCCCATCCCCCACTTGGTAATATACACCTCTCTTTTCATCTTTACCCAAACGCACATGATTTAGCTCTGCTGTCGCTCCGCCTCCAGCTCCCTCTCGGCCTGCTGGTAGTACTTGGCCGTGTCGACGCCGTGCTGGTTATGGTTGACAAAGTTGAACCACGGCACCGCGCTGAACATGAGCGCAGAGTACCTGCTCTGACGGGCCGCCACGCCCTGCATATGGGGAGTCAGTCTGCTCACGCCGTACAGGGGCTCGCCCTTCTTGACCTTGTCCACCATCTCCCGCATGTCCATCTCGATCTCGCGGGCGTTCTCGGTGGCGCCGTAGAATCGGACTGTATTTCGCCTTTGTCAGTATTTCTCCAGAGCTACCGGTTGTGGAATATCGTTCGACGTACGGCAGGATCGCTGGTAAAAGTAGAGGAAGCCGCCGATGATACCGACACCTCCGGCCAGTCGCAGGGCCTTGGGGAAACCACCCTTTCCGACGTGCGAGGGGGCAAATTTCTCGAGGGCAATCAGGGCGGCGGGCGCAAAGGCGGCAGCGGCAGCGCCATAGGCGTAGTCGCTAGTTCGGGCATATCCAACAACTCTCTTGAAGTGGCTGCCGAGGGTTAGTCGACGATCCGCAATCCAACTATTCCACCCCTTCCAACGGCTCAATCGGTGAGAAACACGAGGTATCGCAGTTCGGGTCATCATAGGAGGGACTCGAGGGGACAGAGGACGTACGGATCGTTGTCAATGAGCTATAATATCCATCCGATCAGCAAACGAGCCATTGCGTCGTCAATTGAGACCGTACTCACCGGGTAAGGGGTCTGGATGACCTTGCTGGCCCCGACAAAGGAGGGGGTCTCCTGCTTGGTCGCGCTCTCAGCCATTGTGCGGTGCGTCGTCCGGGACAATTCCTTGAATCCTATCACGAAGCCTTTCGAGGTCGTCGGTTTCGGTACATTCAGAAGCTGGAGCCGGCCGCCAGGATTGGTGCCTCAGGATAGAGTCACGTGGATGGTCAGCCCATCGAGCCAGCCGATGATTGGTCACGTGGGAGAGGTGGAGCTTGGCGGGGTGGACAGAATCAATTAAGCTCTCGTCGCGTCTCCTGGAGATGGACGCGTCGTGAAAGGGAGAATCGAGTGTTAGGAGTTACTATCGACATTCAACACTCAGAAAAATTCAAGATGGCTGGGATTGCCTCGGATCCGGCAAACGGCCTGGATAATTACGATGTCGATGACTTTTCCGACGACCCTTTTGCTTCTCCCCCTCCAGAATCCTCTTCCAAGAAGCGAAAGGAACCAGATTCTGGCCTTGGAATTGATGAGGAAGTCGACGTAAAGAAGCGAGCTCGAGCACCCAATGTCAAGCTTGACGAGGATAGGTGAGACTATACCATATCAATCAGTAATTCCCCCAGTATACTAATCCCGAATGACAGGTTACTGGGTCCGAAAGGAATCCCCAAGCTACGGCAAAGAGCCCGCGATCTAAAGATCAAGGGCAAAGGCCACGAAGTACGTCATCTCCATTCTTCAAGCTCCCTCCAAGCCTACTAACCAGCTACTATAGTTCTCAGATGCTTCCCGCCTCCTATCCTTCTATCAACTCTGGCTCGACGACCTATTCCCCAAAGCCAAGTTCCTCGACGCCCTCGCCATGGTCGAAAAGGCCGGTCACAAGAAACGGATCGTGATAGCCCGCAACGACTGGATCAATGAGGGCAAGCCCAAGGATCACATTGCAAACGAGGAGGAGGAAGAAGATCTATTCGGCGAGAACAATACCTCACGGCCAGCGACCGCAGAACCCACCACCACAACGACGACTACGACGGAACCATCAAGGGCAAAGACACCACAACGAGATAACGATGTGCCGGATGATGATGACATCTACGACGCAACACCCCGGCAAGTTCGTCACACTCTACCAATCCGCAACGAAGTCCCCGAAGAAGACGACCTCGAGGCCCTTATCGCCGAGGCTGAGGGTCAGGATGCAGCAAAGAAGTCAAAGCCTTCAGAGCCAGAACCAGATGGTGATGATCTAGACGCTCTTATTGCCGAGGCAGAGGGCCAAGATCAGGCACCAAAGAAGAATGGACCGGAACCAAAGGGAGGAGATGACTTTGCGGACGAAGAGGCTGCGATGCAGGAGATGGATGGATTGTGGTAATAAGGGAGGCATAGAGCAATAGGCGTTAGGCGTGGAGATTTGCCATGATATTTAGCATCCATTACGATTAATGAAAGAATAACATCGAGATGCTCTATCTATCTACACCATCTCTACGTTCACATCATTGAACATGTTAACCAACAGATTATTCAATGTTTCCCATCCAGTTCTCCGTCAATAGCTGAACTTCATGACAACATACGAACCACTCGACACCAAGCTGGGTTCTCACCTTTAGAGCTATACAGGTCAGGGGTAGCTGTCACTGCCTACGTTCATCCTGGAGCTCAAGTGTTTCGAGCTAGAGAGCTTCACAGCTCCAAAACACCAGGTCAAGTTTACAGCAACATGGTCAGCATCAATCACAGTGATCACAGAAGGTGCACAGAAAGTAGTTCGTCATCGCTCATAAGCGTGTCATTGTATTTGTTGTACAAGAGGCTCAACCCGTGGTTTTCCAGTCCCCCTGGGACATTTATATAGGTATCCTTGACGCCTTGCTCCGGGGTTTGACCAATACCCATACCCTCGAAAGATACAAAAACAAGAAAATTCATAACAGACTGTGGAGTCTTGCTTTCCCCCACCCCGTTTCCAGACGTTGTTGTTTTATTATAGTAGATAGTAGAAGTCGGTTGCTCTGCTGGAAGCGAGTTCAAAGAACTGCACCGCTCTTTCGTCGTCTTGATTGCTCCTTGACCCGGTCGGGCCAGACGAGCGTCATTAGTAGCTCCCGTGGCGGCAACCATTTTGCTCAGACACTGTGACAGCTTGCTGTCATCTCCGCGCGATCCATGCGATCCGCGCCACAAGGTCCTTACTTGTGCCTCACTTCCCTCGGAGATCAACCGCAATGCTGCCAACGTCGCATCCAAGTGAGGACGCGCCAGGTCGGAGCTGCTGGATAGAATCTTCCTAAGAGACTGGAGACACAAGGTCATGGACCTTGGGCTCGAGGGCGTGGTTCGCAGCGGAGAAGTCACAAGATGACAAAGCTTCCGAAGCGGCCGTGGTTGCGTCGTCGACGAAGAACTGGCTAATGTCGAAGTCGTCGTAGATGTTAGACGAAGGAGAGGGGTAGTCGAGGAGGTAGTCCTCGCTGAGGTCTGAAGAGCAAGGAGAATCGAAGAGACCGTTCTTGACGAGACCGCTTTCGAGGACGAATCGGTCAACGTCAGAGGAAGAGTCGTAAGAATCACCGAGGCTAAAAGCGACATCATCCGAAGCTGCCGGAGCCAACCCGATGTTGGCGCCGTCAAGGTTAGCGACTTCTGGAACGACCTTAGCATCTCCGCCGACATGTGACACTGCAGGTCGGAAGACAACATCTCAGCAGGATGTTGTGCCAGGTCGGGAGAGGTGCTAGGGGTCAGTTCACAGGTAGTCACGTCCATAGACGGCTCCTCCTTCAAGGGGGTAGCAGCGGAGTCGGTTACCGGAGAAAGGCTGGGGGAGAGAGACGCAGGGTTGACAGTGGCGTGTGGGGGAGTCATGACATCGACCAGGCCAGTGGCGTTCTGAGAGCCAAAGAGCTCTGGTGACAGAGTAACAGCGTTCTCTCGAAGGGAATCCAGGGGAGAGGAAGATCGAGTGACAATTCCATAGGTGCGTCGATACTGGGCAAGCTCGTTGGCGAGCAACATGTTGGTCCTCTGAAGCTCGCCAAGCTGGTTCTCGAGCTCCTTGTTCCTCTTCATGAGGGCTTCGGACTCGAGCCTCTTGCGTTCACGGGAAGACTGGGCGGCGCGGCGGTTACGGAGAACACGCTCGACACGACGCTGCTCTTTTTCATCTTCGGTCTTGGCCCGTTTCCTTGATGCAGTGTGAGAACCATGTTGCGACGTCATTGGTGTAAGTGGAGATGCATACCTAGGAGGGAGGTTTGTCTTGGGCTCAGGGAGGACTTGACCCCAGGATTTGCGCTTCTTGGTTGGCTTCTTGGTAGTTGAGTCTGATGGTGTTGAAGGCTCTTCCTTGATGGAGGCCATAGAGGGACTCTCTGCACCGGTGTACGACTTGGGTGTCATCATCTCCATTGGGTTCACAGTGGTAGCGTCAACAGGAGGTGTCGTAGCGTCGGTAAAGGACCCGGGGGTCATCATCTCTATGGGGTTGTTCATCGTAGTAGCGCCAAATGGTTCATATGTGGGCTGTTTGGTTTGGTTGTGTCGGAATTAGAGCTGCTTGCATAGCGGGAACCAGTTCTCTTTATGTTGAGGACACGTCGAGAGTTTGGAGGCTTGGAGCTTGTGACATTTGGATGCCTGAGGCAGCGTCCCCTGAGATCCCCACCCCCTGAACGCTCGCTGAGATCCCGATCGGGAAAGGCGGCGGCCGATACGTACCCTCTCGGTACCAGGGCTCGCCGTCGTTACGAACAGGCTTTCAGGGGGCGTATCGGCATCGGCCCACCAGAAGCCACGCAGCAGGGCGCTGAGTGTTCTCCCCCACCGCTAGGCTTCAGGAGGGTGGCTCAACTGCAGGGGGCTGAGTCCATGGTCCGCGGGCGGGTCTGATTGGCGGGAGGCGGGCTGACACGCAACCTACCTGAGAGTCGGTGCCCACGGAGGAGGATCCACAGCCCGTACGAGTTTCCAAAAAAAGGGGGCGATCAATCGGAGGCCGTGAGACCTTACTGACTTACGCACCCGCCTCTGGACGGAGCACGGAGGCTCGAACGGCCCAGGAGCCCGCGGCGCACCGTCTTTCTTAGGAGGAGACCATGTACGGAGCTTCTCGCTCCTTCTCCCTTGTTTCGAGCATGGTGCGGCGGGAGTATTGTTTGCCCAGAACAGTCCGTCCGGGTCCCTTTCTTAGGTTCCTTCTGCTTCAGGATGGCTGGTGAGTGGTGCGAGTCTATGTCGTGATTGGTGGACCCGTGAGTTGATTGATAGCTACACTCGCTCGGTCGGCACGCGGGGAGGTATTGAATTGCCGTCGTCAGGCTCGTGTATGTGCTGTACATGTGCTGTATGTAGGCTGCCGAATGTTAATTTTAGGGGAGGCAACAATAAGCCCGGCTATCTACTCTTCTCTACACGAGTCGTCGCGTCGTGTCGAGGTGTGGTGGTACAAGGCCATCCATCCCGAGAACAGCGCATCTTCCCCTCACCTTAACGTCGTGCCATGGCTTTTTGGAATTCCAGGCACAAGAGGGACCGTCCAACTCAAAAAGCTGGCCCAGTAATGGATCAGCATCCGATCAAAAGAAAATAATCCATATCTCCAGTCCAATCTTTTGCCTCTTGCGGAAACATGATGGAGGAGCTATTTGCGCTCCAAGGCGTGTTCCGTCTGCACAATGACGAGATGGGCTCATCCAAGGAATACGTGCGAAAGGAGCAGAAGGAATGGCCTGGCACAGTGTGAGTCATCGTAGGCAGCCGAATAAAATACGCCAGGCTGCACTGTATTTTCTTCGTTACGCAAGGCCTCACGGGCTGTAACGTTTCCCGAACAGCGCTCACGACAGTTGCTAGAGCCCGTCCGCCGCTCCACGGGACCACTCACTCCACCAAGACCCCAAGGGCCGCGCCAGACAAAGGGAGTCATCCACATCCACCAACTTGGATGCAGGGAAGCATCATCACTTTGAGTCAGACCAAAGGGAGATGACGCAGCCTGCCACCAGATAGATACAACTGGGCTACAAACGCCAGAGTTGCAGCATCATGAGGAATCGAAACTAACCTCCTGACGGTTTGCAAGGGATCGGCTACCCATCAGGTCCGGACGCCGCAGTTCCAGGCAACCTCAGAGTTGCAAGCTTGTGAGGTATGTGACCAAAAGAAGCCGGACAGATCCCGAAAGAGAAGGTGATGGGATTGCATCAACGACGGAGGGAGCGATCATCAAACTATCCCCAAGATACGACGTCGTAGCTCAACCAACTCTACTCGAGACGTCGAAAACAAATCGCCATCATCATCTATCGCCTTGGCCGGACGCAAATAGGTACTGCCGAGTCTGCCATGTACGCTTCGAAGCGTAAGACCCGACTCGTCTCTTTCTCACTTACAGATCAGCGGCGTCTCACATGCTGATCTGACGCTGACTGGCGCAGCTCGAGTGTGGGCCTCAGGGCTTCTGTCGTGTTCCAGGAAAAGAGCAAACACGGATGAGGGTGCATGGCACCGTCCGGCCCTACCGGGTGCTATCCGACGCTCCAAAGCCCACCTTGTTCTTCTTGCTGGCTCTAGAATCACTTCCCTCCCTTGCTGGACCATAGTAATATCCACAAGAGACTCCATTTTCGCCATGATTTTGAGCTTCTCGTCAAGTCCATAGCGGATCATTCTAAGTGGGCATTTTACTGTACCTTTTTTGGATCATCTTTTGCCCTGAAGCCCAGCCACAGCAGCGGCCGCCAACTCAGAATAGATCGTCAATACGACAGTAGATTTCCTTTCCCATCAGCGTCTCAACAGCATTTTGAGTTCCAGGCTTGCGCAGGCACGCACGCAATTAACCCTTACGGGGAGCGTTGTGAGTTTAATTGATGATGATGGCATTGCCAAACTTGCGAAGGGGAGGGGACCGTCAATGTCGCATCACATTCCGCAACTGCATGTACCTAATTCTGATTAAAGAATTTTCACCCTCCCTCAGTAAAAAGAAACTATTGTTGCACATGAAAAATTCAGCTCCAAGCCTCCCAGCCTCAATTGTGATAGAGCCCGCCTCTCCGTCAAGCAGGCTATCGAGAGAGCGACGTCGTGTCTTGGCCCGCCCAGCCCAGTCCAGCTCATCACCGCCAATCCCCCTCCTCACCGGCTCCTCGGTCCCCTTCTCCTGCGTCGGATCGCATCCCCGTTCCCTGGAATGCTGCGCTAGTCCCCAGCCTGCTGCTTCCAGTGAAAAAAGCGGGCTGCCATGCCGTCGGGGAATCAATCCCCTTTTCGCTTCCATCGGGGTTGGGAAAGCGGGCGGACGATCCCGTTACAGCGCGAAACGGCAGAGAGAGGGAGAGGAGAGCCTGAGACACGGAAGGGAGAAACATGCCAAACTAAAACCTCACAGGCACACTCAGGGCTGAAACCCATTTGTTGATGTCTCTTGTCTCACCGTAGATCTTGTCTCACCAGCCCTCACTTTACCGCCCATTTCAGGGATTAACTGACGGGATTGATTGATTGAATTCTCACCTAATCTCACACACACACACACACACGAAGAAACAATTCCCTTTCCAAAACGCCTCAAACTTCCCCTCCCTTCTTCCTTCAGGACCCTTACGATCAACTCATCCCTCGCTCAGCTCGCCTCATGCCCCTAGCTCTATTCTCGTGTAGATAGTTCCCCAGCCGGGCGCGATGCTACGTACGATAGTCTGACGATAGAGTTGCGAGCCAACAAGAGTCTGGGCACACAGCAGAAAAAAAAGGGGATTGTGGATTCTCCCATTCCAGAGCCTACCTACCACCAACACCCTTGGTCTGCTGCAATTTCACCCTTGTCAGAGCTTGATTGATCCAATTGATCCCAAACTCGGGTTCCTGGGACCCCATTTTCAATCTCGTGGATCTCATAGTAATCTCATCTTATCTCCAGAAGTTATTCCCCCCTGTCATCCTCCGGAGCGGACGGCCCAGAATACGACGAAATGGAAGCAATGGAAGAAGTTTATGAACCCACTGTAATAATTAATAATTCTTCAAGCTCCGGTCATTCCCATATTAACAAAGTTCCCCATCCAAATCTCCCGTCTGTCAGATAGCTACTCAATCTCAATCTAAAACCTTGGCGTAAACTCGCTCACCACTCCCACAATCTCTGCCGTCACCCAGCCGCCTTGAAAGTCGGTCCGGTACGGCACCACCCCCTCCCCGTCGACAAACGACTGCCAAGGACGCGCGTAGAAGGAGACGTAGCCCTTGATGGCCTCGTACCCCAGCTTCGGTTCCTCGTAGGACCAGACCCTGTTGGCCAGCAGCTTGCCATCAGGACCCTTCACTGAGTAGTGTGTTCTGGGGCCCTTGTGTCTGCACGGTGGGTTGTAGCCCGTGGGGGTGAGAGCGACCTTGAGGGATGACCTGGGAAGATAATATTCTATATCAGTGAGTTAAGGACTTGGATGGGGATCGACTGTTTTGTCTTGAACGAACCTGGTGGTCGATACTGCTGGAGGACCCAGAAGCCGCCCGACGATTCAGCAACCTCCATGCCGTTGTATGTGACACGGAGATGTCTCTGTGTCTTTTCTATTCGTGGAATCTCTGGAAAGTCGTCCACGTTCATCTTTGGTCTGGGCGGAGGTGCCATTGGACCCGGGATTTGTTGCCGTACACGTCGTTGATGCAGATGGAGCTGTTCTGAATATGGTTGCTTCCGCTTGAGTTGCCCCTGCTGGTGTTGTGGAGTTGAAGATAACCGTTTTCGTGTATCGGCATTCTGATCATCGCTTGCATCCCGTCGCTCGGTTCGGTTTGGTTGAGCAGGAGGCTGTGGTGTTGCACTTGGAAGATGGACATTGCGAGTAGCTCTTGGATCGAGCAACTGCTGTTGTGGTGGTGCTGAAGGTTGCTCGTGAGCGATGACAATCGGATTGTCACTGCTTGAGCCCTGTTTGTCGAGATTGGACTGCCTCTGAACCAGAGATTGCCCAGAGGTCGCACCTATGCCACGGGTATAGCTCAATGCGCCCCGGCCGAGTTGCCTCTGATGCTGAGCAGCACCAAGTTGACCGCCAGTTGTGCGGGTACCCCGAGCATTGTTGTTCCCACTCCGCCTTTCGAGAGACAACGACGCTGGCTGAACTCGAAGTTGCGGGCGAGTTGCGGTCTGAAGATATCCCGCATCTCGCACCATCGGCTGAGACTGTGGTACTTCGTCGTTCAGCTGCAGGTGCTGTTGTTGAGCAGAGAGTTGTCTCGCGGTTGAGCCCGCACTTCGGTCACCGCCATCGACCTGCGGCAGCTTTTGTTGAGCTGGAGACTGTCTCACAGTTGTATCGGTGCTGGAGACATGGCTCAGAACCTGTGGGTTGAGTTGTGGTTCTGTCTGAGTTGTTGCTTCCTTGAAAGACGCGGTCTGCCCATCTCTCGCGTCCCCTTGTGGCTGCTCGAGTTGAAGTTGCTGATCGAACAGCTGTGGGGGAGGCTCGAAAGGCGCAAGGTAAGTCGCATACTGATAATAGTAGCTTGGGTCTTCCTGGTCTTCTTGGTCTTGCTGTTCCAGGAACGCAAGGTACCCTTCAAACTCCAGGTCGAGGTCCCGGGTCGACGTCTGCATCGTCGCGGTGTTTGTCAGAGCCTCGTGAACCCTTGCAACTTGAACAAGGAGAGGGGTTCGCGTGCAAGAGACCAGACCGACAAAGAAGATGGATGAGATGTTGGCAGACTTATAGAAGCATCACCAACTGCAGAACTCGAGGAAACCGGGCTGCCGTCTTGTTTAATAATCTCAATCTCTCATGGCTTCCCGTCCCCATGCCCCTTCAACCATTCTCGTCGTCGCCCACCCACACGCCCATCACACCTTGGTCGCCTTGTCTCTTCTCTCTTTCTTGTTTCTTTTGCCGTCGGTCCGCGTCCGAATCTCCAAGCCTGATTGGTCGCCTGATTCTCCCAACTGCCCGTCTCCCCAGACAAGTCCGATATTAATCGGCATTTGAATCGTAGCTGAGAAACCTGGTATTTGCCATAAACATGGGTACTTCTCCAGGGTAATGTCTCGCCCTGTAACCAACACATTGGTACCGAGCGGGCTTGGAATAATACTAAGCCTTTCGGTAATCTGACCAAGGTAAATCTGCCTTTTCTTGCTCAAAAAAATACACATCAACAATGATAATCCAGCTCCTATGGAATTCTCAAGGTACTCTGAATTTTACTGCAACATGATTTCATGTATTCATTGTCCCCCTCCCGACAACTCCTTGCTCATTAACTGCCGTCGCCAAGACTCCCTGCCGTGTCCAAGCGCTGAGTGGCTGTGCACTTTCCAAGCCACAACTTTCTTCTTTCCGTGTGATTTTCCGTCCCGCCTTTGCGTCATTCGCCCACTCCTCCCGCTTCCCTGAATGGGAGGAGAGTGAGTGGCGCCCCGCATCCGCGAGTCGTCCAACAACCCCCAAAAGTCCGCTTCTAGGCCTTCGGCGCTTCCACGCCTGCCTGACACTCACATGACATCTACAGCCTCCTCCAACCTCGACAATCTCTCTTCTGAGAAGAAAAAGAAAAACCTCTATTTCCATCGCATCTACCCCTGAATATCCTACCCCCCCGCAAAAAACCGCCACAATGTCGAACCGTCAGATGGCCCGCGACATGCAAGTCGAATTCCAAGCCCGCTTCCAAGCCAAGCAGGCCCGTCGCGAGGCCCAAAAGGCCGCCAAGCAGGACCCCATCCTCAAGAAGCAGATCCAGGACCTCCTCAAGAAGGGAGAGACACAGAAGGCCTACCAAAAGGCAAAGATGTTGCTCTCCAAGCAGGCCCTCGCCCAGCAGATGGACCAGATGGCCGACATGGCCGAGCTCTCGGCTGCCCAGATCCAAGCCAACAATGCCATGAACCGCATGACGCACATGATGGCTTCGTCGTCGCGTACTATGAACATGGCGCAGAAGAGCACAAACCCTGAAAAGGTGCGCTTTTACTTATTCCTACACACCCTGCGCGACAAGACTAACATGACCTCCCAGACCCTCGTCACCCTCGAGCAGTTCAAGCAGCAAAACGAAGAATACGCCATGTCCAACGGCATCTACCAAGACGCCATCACCCAATCCACATCTACCCAGG
>JABCKC010001620.1:0-11326 GCA_013186395.1 Fusarium papillatum | reverse complement strand
CAGGTCACGCTCGTGGTCTAAGAAAAAGACGGCACACTTCGCCAGCACTCTCATTCTATCCGCAAAGGTATAGAATATAGGTCAAACTTATGATAATATAATGAAGCATTTATGTAGAATTTAGAATATAATTTATTCATTTTACTCTAAATTATTCCTCTATGGCCCGATAAAGCTATCGCCTGTGTACCCATTGTCTGTCATTTTTTCCTTGGTTCGGGTGGGAGGCTTGCTGAAGCCTCAACACCAGGAGATCCATCCTGAGAGGCACCTTCAAAGAGTGAGTGGCCATAAACTGGCCCTCAACCGTAATTTGAATGGAGATTTCCCATGTATTTTACAACTTCTTTTGTTCATGTTGTTAAATGATAGTCCTTTCGCTCAATGCACCCCTGCCTATTTACAACCCCAGACAGGCTGGGCACTCACCGACCCTTGCGCGGATCTCGAACTCGTTCGCAATGGATATGCATGAAAGCCTTGAACGGTTGGTAACATGGTAGGCTCAATCAAGTCATTATACCAAATTAAATCTTCTCATCTCGCACATAAATGTCCTTTGTTCAACACACTGGCCGACATATCGATAGCCTGTAGCTACCCTAGATCGGGCAAGGTGAATTTTGGCAATCGCTTTGTCTCCTAACTCTAAGCCCGGGTAGCTATCTGATATAGCCTGAATTTAAAGGAAGGGCATATAGGCTTTATCATGGCATTTATCCTGGTTGGGTAGTTTTGGGAGTTACAAATGTTGAGAGTTCTTTTCCTTCCACAGCGCTGATCTTGCCTCAACACCATTTTACCCTACTCACCATCGTCCACCATGGAAGCCATCCGTTGGGACCTAAAGACTCTATTTCGAATAGACGTGAGATTAGATAGCTAACAATTTCGGATTCACCGTGTCGGCAGCCTTGCAGGAGACCTCAATTAGCGATGTGGCTACACTATCCCAGAGTCGCAATGCACACAAGCATTGCAGTTGATGGACAAACTGTCGAAGAAGCGATTGAAAGACATCAATCCAAGCCACTTGGACTCATTTGTCTCCCAATGCCTTTGCCTCATTTGTCAACCACATCAGCATGAGCGGGTTTCGTACGCCTGGACCAGCGCCATTGAAGCGTCCATGAGACACCAAGACTATCTAATGACAGCCTTTGAAGAGATTCACAACGCTGAGTGTTCTGCTCTTGTGGCTCAGTTGGGTACAGAAAGGGAGTTGGTTGAGAAATTCAAAGAGCAAAACATTGCCAACCAAGAGCCTTTCGCCCTATACCAAGATGCTCTTGAAATCGGCAAGAAAGAGGCAAATAGACAAGAGGAAAAGATCCATTTTCTTGAAATGGAGAATATTTCTCTGAAAGAAAGGGTGGAAGAGGAGTTGGCTGCTCGATATGAAGATTGCTTCGTTAACAAATTCCTCAGGGGCAAGGCCAAGGATGACCACCATCCTCACTTGCTTACGCAGGCAGAAATCAACGACATGCGCCGCAAGACCGCTTTTCTCGCCACCAGAATTGAGAGGCTCTCTAAGCAAAATTACGCCTTGGAAAAAGATCTCGAGCTGGAACGCGGCGAGAGTGAAACGCTCCGAGACTCTGAGGCGGCTCTGGTGCAAAGGCTCAAATGTCAACACCATGCTTTGCAAAAAGTCCAGTGGCAACTGAAGTATAGGACTGACTTTGAGCAAGTGCTTAAGAAACTGGAAGCAATTCTCAACGTTCTCGAGAAAGAAATAGTCGAGCTAGTCGCCGAGGGGGAATTGGGACTAGCTGCAGAACAGGAGCTAGAGGGGCAAGCAAATATGGAACGCGAAGAACATCATGCTGAAGAACTCAAGTATCGAAGGAAACTCAGAAAAGAGAGGGCTCGGAATCTGGCCCTCATCGAACGAGTGAAGACTCTGGAGCTGCTTCAGGTTCAGATGAAGGAAGAGATGGAGGGTAATTGGTTGTACTGGATCTGGAAGGGCATTCGAGGCCCTGGGGCTTGGTTCAGACGTGGCGGATGACTGAAAGAGATAGAGAGAGAAGCGTGGATAACTGGCGATGGTTGGGCAGAACAAGGGGTGGAATTTTGGATGGGACAGCTACATTGATATTGGTACGTAAAATTGATGACACGCCAAAATCTGGGGACATCATGGACTTGACCTTGGTCCACAGGCGGCTGGGTCTTCGAGGTCGAGATCTCTTCCGTGCTCAGGCACGCGGACCATGAGAAAGGCGGGACACCAGGACAGAAGTCCATATTAGCTCATTCTTCCCCAAATATGGTAGGTAAGGTATGAAGAAAATGACAAGAGAATAAACAAAAAAGATCAAATTCCTTAACTAGATCATGGTATTATCCTCAAATGTTTATATCAACCTACTCCTTAGATTTATTAAGAGTTGGATTTTCCCTTCCGTTTGGGCATCCGATGTGCCCCGTGGTGAATCAAGGCTGAACTTTTGGCTTTAGGGGCAAGGCTTGCAGGAGCCTATTGGCAATAGTACATGCCGTGGAGAGTCCTGGAAGATGCACCTACCAGTATTCTGCTCCACCGAGGACGATCTTGGGCTGAAGGTTGTTGCATGAAATATGAGCTAGACCTCATAATTTGAAATCTTGAAAACTAAAGACGTGAACCTCAAGATGCCCAATTACTGGATATACACACCGGCCACCAGGTATCACAGAGAAGGTAGACAACAACACATGCTATCCTTACTGCCAGTCAACCTCCGTGTGACGATCAGAACCAGGATAGGGGATGTGTGATGCCGGGACAGTCCCGAGTCCCCGGGACCAGGGTGTAGACGCAACCCAACGTAAACACCAGAGACAATGATTCAGTGCATCGACCACGCGGGATTCAGGAACAGAAGCTAGACTGCAAACTCTGCGTCGACGTGATGGTTGCAGGGAATGTATGTTGACATTGCAGCGCATCTCAGGGGGAAGTCGTTTGAAGCCGCTGTTAGCCGATGGTGTGTGTGGTGAAGCGGGAGTGGCTGAGACGGCGCGAATCTAGGTTAAAGCGACGTCCTCAGCACTTTGCAAAATTCTCTTCGTATTAGGACCGCATGATGTTGGGAACTTCTGCGTTGAACATCATCAAGTTGGTTGGACGAGCTGAAGAAAAGCCAAGTCGCTTAGCACAAGACAACATTGAAGAAACCTCGTTGTCGTGGCTAAATATGTGCTCAAGACAAAGATTGGCCCGTGAGCCTGGTCATGGTCAAGGTTGATAATATGAATCTGGTCTACTAGGAGGTTCTTTTGAGATTATTCCGGTGACGGGGGGCTGAGCAAGGACCTCAGGGTGACCACGTTTTGTCCTTAGAATAAGGAGCTTTGTTGAGTACGGATGGTGAAAGATGTCGAGCTCGAGACGTCCAAATTGCAGAAAAACAGAAAGGAGAAAAGTGACAGTAACAGGCCATGCCCAACTCTCCATGGATGCCAACCGTGGCGACTGAGTCCCGGATGCCGCGGTCATGGTCATCATGTGCCGCCAAGAACACCTTGTGAGCCTGACGTGTATTAACCTGACCAGCTGAGCCACAATATAGCCCGTGCACGTTGAATGGGCAGATTTCTAGTCGGCAAGTGAAGCAATAGCACGTGGATATGGTCGCGGCCAAGCTCCGAAGCGTCGATGGTCGACCTGGGGAAAAAAGGCTGGAGACTGAAGAAGAGGCAAAACCGGGCCAGGTTCAGGCTTCAACACATGAGGTCCGGGTCAAGGGAAGGCTATTCAGCGGAGCTGGATGGATTCATGTTATGTAACAGATTCATTCCCCAGATAGGGAGCGAGATCAAGCAACGTGATCCCCCAGAGTCGTAATATGGGGCGGTGGGTTTATGAGGCCACTCTGGTTATCTGAGATCCACGAGCGGAGTTTTCTTTGATGGGTCGTGAACATGTGTAATATTTGAGCTTGTTAAAGTAAATGTCGAAAATGGTAAAGAGGTGAAAACGAAAAGGGCGCAGTTTATCTTAGTCGCCGATCATCGCATCGTTTAAAGATGCCGCGCCCTGGCGTTGCTCGGTTACTGGGTTAAACCCGCCGATGCCGTCTTAGCATGCAAGTGTCCTGATAGCCAAGAAAAAAAGCTTGCATGAACCTTCCAAGACGGGAAAAAGAAGCAAACTGAGCTGTCTGTGCAAACCAGGTCCAGCCCAGGGCGCGCGATGCTACGTAGGGCGTAAACAACAAGCAGAAGTCGGTAGGGCGCGTCCAGAACGCCGAGCAAATTTGGAGCTGAGGAATCACTCCTTGAGCAACCACGGGAGTTCCCAGGAATATTTTAATGTTATTGGCTCTAGCATGCAAGGTTCTCGGACCAACCTTTCAAACACCTGAATCAATCACCGTCTTGGCATTCATCGGTCACAACGGAGGGAAAAGGCCGTTGGTATGGTGAAGCTAATGCAAGAGTTGCTGGAACCTTGCTGAGCCGAGAAACTTTAGCGCGCCACATTAGAAAGAATGGAAGCAAGAATGGAAACGGCTGAAGGAAACAAGAGATTGAGGCTCAATAGGTACCTCGGCGTGAATGCCGTGCCGAAAGGCCCCTGTTGGCGGCCCGGCAGTAAGCGGCCGTGGCTTATCGCAGATTTTTTCTTGGTGGTGGTGGTGGCTGCTTGTATGTGACGCAAAGGCGTTTGCTTTGCCACGTTCCATTGCTTACCAAACTGTCAAACCGTAAACGCTCCCACATGGACCGAGCGGTGAGATTTGACAGTTTTGTAAATCTTGATGGATCCCAAGATTTCACATGGTCCAGACCTCGACTGATGGAGCTTGCTCGAGACCCCAGCTTGGAGGCCTGGCAGTAACACACTGTGACAGATTGGATTCTGTCATGGCATTCAACTCTAGCAAACTACCGTAGTTCTTTGAAGCCCGCGATCCACCTCTCTTACGTACGAGAAGAGTCCTTGTGTGTGCGGTTTGCCATATGGTTGGTTGGGGGAAAACATACAGTAGCAGGGGGATATCTCTCCAAACTGTCCTGTCAATAAATTCCCTGTCAAAAACTAAATTGGGGCAAAATGGCGTGAGAGAGATCCTGGGATTGTCTCTAATGGGCTTGTCTACAAAGGGCGCAGACGACGAGGGCCAACCAGCCATATCCAACACAAGGTGGCACTGCGTAATTTTGAAACGCTTTCCCCGACATGGGATCTCGGCTTGTTACCTGAAGGAGTAAATGAGTGACATACGACATGATTAAGTTTGAACTTCCTAATCTTTCAACTTGAAGAAAACTTACTACGTTGTACGGATGCGGCTCCTTTGGAAGCCCGTCATCAATCTCTTCATCGCAATCCCCTTCTCGAACGCTGCCCCTTGTGGACTAGCCCTCACCACCATCTCGGCGTTCCCTGCAGACACTTTACTCCATCAAGTTAGCCATCGCTTGCACCACAGGTTCCCTCTTCTCCACCGCGCTACGAAGTGGGGAATCGCTCGCCCCCCATCCGCTGTAAGCCGGCGCTTTTGCCCTGTCGGACCGCGTTGGAGTCGTGTTTAACCTGGCCCGAGAATCCCTCCCCGAACGGCTTTTGTCGGCCTTTCTTGGGCGACCCCTGGTCTCTTTGTCTTTACCCTTGAACGTGGGAGACGACGACGCTACTCCAAAAAACTCCAACGTTTTAGCGGCTTTCCCGATTGATACAGCTGAGATTGGAGAACCAGCCTTTGGTGTTTGTGGCACTGACTACACTACACAGCTGACCACCACAGCCTTTGGCCACCACAGGCGTCGGACGGTCCGGTCACGATTCTGCCTTCAATATCGCCTGTTCAAGATCTTGGCAATAGTAACTTCGTCACAAATTGACAAGGCCTTCGTATTATGGAGAGTGTCATTGAAGCCCAGGTCCCCGTCTTAGTCCCCGCACTCCGGGTCATCCCCGAACACACTCGCCTCGGGGGCAACCACATGGGATGGATTGTTGCCCACCGTTATCAGCGACGCTAGCCCTTGCCCCAATCCTGGTGTGACTACACCTCCCATGTCATATCTTGTATCTTGATATGGAGGAACGTACTGGTGGTACCTGTCCCTCCTATCTGTATGTAGTACAGTAGGTCTAGCAGCATTCTCTTCATCAGGTTCTCTATCGATAAGAAGAGTAGAAGGTGAATAGTATAAACATTCCCCTCACAGAGCCTCCTTCATCTCTCCAACTTCTCCTCACTCATCTCTCCTCGTTCTTACCAGCGTGATCCATTCATCTCGTAGAGTCGAGACCCAGACCTGCCCCAGGTTGCCAATACCTTTCCCCCGCCTTTACCCCAAATCCCCAAGAAAAGAAGGCTGTGGGGCCCTCCATCGGCGACTCCACCTGCCGTGTAGAGTTGACTGACACCCTCCGAACCTGGGGATAAATATCACCCTCCTTCCCCCCCCTCTTGTAAACTTTCTCTCTGTTGCTCAGACACCATCAAACCTCTTCTCTACTCGTTACTCCTGAAAAACTTCTCCAATATGGCTGAGAAGGAGCAGATTGACGCCGGAAATGGCTTCGACCTCGACCGTGAGGCGAGCCGACAAGGCGAGAACGAGAATATTGAGTACAACCTCGCCAACTCTCATGATCAACTTGAGCGAGGTCTTAAGAGTCGACACATTCAGTTCTTGGCTCTTGGTAAGTTATCAGAACTCTCCCATGTTTATGTCACTAACACTCTTAGGTGGTGCCATTGGAACTGGTCTCTTTATCGGCTCGGGTAGCATCCTCACCCGCACCGGACCCGCCCCCCTCTTCATGGGTTACCTTTCCATGATGGCTCTTGTCTGGATCATCATGAACGTTCTTGCCGAGATGGTGGTGTACCTTCCCATGCGAGGTATCACTGTTCCCTACTTCGTCGGCCGCTTCGTCGACCCCAGTCTCGCCTTCGCCGCCGGATGGAACTACTGGTACGCATATGCTATGCTCATCGGAGCCGAGGCCGTCGCTGCTGGTATCATCATCGAATACTGGGAGCCTCCGGTATCCATCGCTCTCTGGATAGCCATCGTTCTCGTCGTCATGCTCCTCCTCAACATCATCGCCGTCAGCTTCTTCGGTGAGGCCGAGTTCTGGTTCGCCAGTATCAAGCTCATCACCATCTGCGGTCTCATCATTCTTGGTATCGTCATCTTCTTTGGAGGTGGACCAGACCAAGATAGCGTCCGTGGTTTCTCATACTGGAAAAATCCAGGAGCATTCAAAGAGTTTGGTGCTAAGGGCTCGACTGGTCACTTCCTCGCTTACTGGAGCGCTTTTATCAGCGCTGGATTTGCTTTCATTACATCTCCTGAGCTGATCGCCATTGCTGCTGGTGAGACTGTTGCTCCTAGGCGCAACATCCCCAAAGCTGCTCGCCGTTTCATCTGGCGTCTGGCCATCTTCTATGGTGTCTCTTCTCTCCTCATTGGCGTTCTCGTCCCCTACAACGACCCCAAGCTCCTTGGCGCTACTTCTTCCAACGCTAGCGCTTCGCCCTTCGTCATTGGTATCCAGAACGTCGGAATTCCTGTCCTCAACCACATCATCAACGCCGCTGTTCTGACCTCTGCTTGGTCCGCTGGTAACTCGTTCCTCTACTCTGGCAGCCGTGTCCTCTACTCCATGGCTCTCAACAACCAGGCCCCCAAGTGGTTCCGCATCACCAACAAGCACGGTGTGCCGTGGGTTGCTGTTCTCTTCACCTGGTCATTTGGTCTCCTGGCCTTCCTCAACGTTTCCAACTCTGGCGCGACCGTCTTCAACTGGTTCGTCAACATCTCGACCATCTCTGGCTTTATCGCCTGGATTGTCGTCATGATTACCTACCTCCGCTTCCGCAAGGCCCTCATCTTCAACAACCTGCTTGATGCCCTCCCCTACAGGACTCCTCTCCAGCCATACGCCACCTGGTTCGTCCTGCTCGTCATCTCCCTCCTCACCCTCACCAATGGCTTTGCCATTTTCCTCAAGGGCAACTGGGATGTCAAGAGCTTCATCGCCGCCTATATTACCATTCCCCTCTTCCTCGTCCTTTACCTCGGCCACAAGATCTGGTTCCGTACTCCTATTTGCATCCGCCTCCAGAACATCGATGTCATTACTGGAAAAAGGGAGATGGATGAGCTCGCCGCCCAGGATGTGCCACCTGTTCCCAAGAACGCGCTCGAGAAGTTCTGGTTCTGGCTTGCTTAAGCGTGTGTTGAATGTTGGATAGATATGAAGAGCTTTGACGGTGTAGAACACCGATTTGATACCCTCAGATGTACATATGTAATGAAACGAAGAGTTGTCTGACACTCCCTACCTACCTATTTGTCCATTGTCTACTGGTGATGATGTTGAGCGTGTGAAATAAACAGCAAGAAGAAAGTTACCTAAACCTTCACATAAGGATTGGATGGATTTAGAAGTGAATCTACAGTACTTGTATTCTGCTTGAGATCTTTTTATGATCACTATTCGAGGATAAACTGAGGAATCTTAGACGAGGGTGCCGCGAAAAAGCTAGAAGAAATCAGGCCATGCGACTAAGAAAAGAAAATGATAATTGTTAGATCAGGAATCGTTAGATATCCTCAACCACACGGCGAGACGAAAAAGATGAAATATAAAAGCACTCCATATTCCAGTGATGGAGAAAGGAAATAGAAATGTATTGGGCATCTTTAGATTACCTCGATCAAGACGTGGTGAGCCAAGGCGGCCAAGCGAAAAGAAAAGAAATACCGAGCGCCGAATGTAAAGAGGTAGAGCGCTATGTTGAACTAGGAACTTGACCCGTGTTAGAGTAAAACGCCAGAAAGAATGGATGGGGCTTGTTAGAGAAGATCCATGTAGTTGTCGCCGTAATACCTATGAAGTAATCGGTGTTGCTTTCGCATCTGCTTTCGCATCTCTGGCCTCGGCAACTTTGGCGTGAAGAGACGTTTGCCTAATTGGTGATCGGCGGCGATTAAAGGAGAGGATGAACTCTCTAGGCCATTCCAGTTCTTCGCGAATTCCACAATTCGGTTGCGAGCCAGAGCGATGAGCAGTCTCTTGTCGAATTCTTCAGCCCGAGTTGCCTCTGCCTGGTCGAAAACCCGCATGGACTTGATCTGGGAGCTCCCATAGTCCTTGTCTGGTAAATAGTCGACCGCGACCTTTGTCTGAGAGACCATCCGCTGGTTATCGGGGGTCGTTCTTCTCATAATGTATTCCCTGTTGTACGCATCAAGAGTGGCAAGCTTGTGACCGTCGTAGTTGGCGATGCAAGCACCGTGGGCCATGGCCCGATCCCCGCCAAAGGCACTCCAGTCGATGTAGTTATAGAGGGTTGATGTACTTGCTCTTGGTCGTTCTGTACTCCCAACTGACCGTGCGCTCCTCGTTTTCCAGGGTCAGGCCGAGGTAGGCGGGCTGACCCTCGTTGGGATGGAGCTCTCGGTCGACGCTTTCGTCTCGTTGGCTCCTGCGCTCATTGAAGACGCGAGTTGAGACGGTGCCGATCTGGATGTGCGTTCTCGTGAGAGATCGGTTGGTGTTTGGGTCGATTGGGTCGCCGCCGACGTATTTCGAGGTATCCTATCCTCGAAATACGGCGTCCCAGAAAGCCTTGTACATCCCGTCCGTACAGTCAGGGTGAGTGGCTGAACGCCACCTGCCTGGCGGTTGCACCACTTTTGGAGAATGCCCATTGCCGTCGCCTTTTCCTCGGTCGATAGGTCACAAGGCCTCGCGATAAGCGCTCCAGGCTGTAGCTTCTGCAACGCTGGTTGAGACGATACATTGCTGGGGTTTTGACTTGCTCATTGCCTGACTCTGGCCCTCGGATTGGAGGGCAGAGAAAAGGGGTAAAACCCGAAGACCTGGCACCCGGAGACGGATCATTGCACATGCTTCCTCGGTCTCCCAAGTCGTGGTCAAGAACAAGAGGATATCTCCCTTGGGATTATTCTTGACAATCATGTCTACCACGCGGTAGGCTCAGGCCAAGTAATCCGCCGTTGCTTCCTTTATGTACTGAATCTTCACGTAGCAAGCCTGCCCAGGGGCCCGAAAAACGTTCTGGGTGTTGAAGTATTGGGTGAACTTCGCAAGGTTGATAGTGGCCGACATCACCACAACCTTGAAGTCGTCACGGTATTCCATGACGTGTTTGAGCAAGTCCAATACCACGTCGGTGGCCAAGTCTGTCGCGACATATTTTCTATAGGACTGAGTTCTGCAGTGGGGTTGTTTCTCGTGCACTGAGAGAAAGGGCTGACACACCACAGTGGTGACGCCGGCCATGACGCCGGCCATGACGCTTGACCGGGGAACAACAAGAGTTCCTCCGTTGAATACGGATGCCGCGAGGTAAACTGTAAGGGTCGGGTCGTCTGCTCGTAAAGAGAGTGCCGCGAGGCATGCCGTTGGTTGAAGCCCGTGCCGTAAACGCATGCTATGGGTTTCAAGGCAGGTGTGACGGAAAATTGGATGCTGCTCTCAAGGCGAATTGTAGAAAGTTGAATGATACGAGGAAAAAACTGCGGATGCCAGCTAGGAAGAGCGTGATGCCTTTGTGGCTCGGGCCTGGTCAAGGGAGGCATTGACGTGTGGGTTCTTTAACGTGATCCCATCAAACTTGTACGCCAGGTTTCTGTCCTGGAAGTGCTTGAGGTCCTGCAAATTTATTAGCGGCTTACTTGAAGCAACAAATAACCACAACATACCATGATCCGGGCCGCGTCGATAGCTGTTACGTATCTCATGTACTGGACTCCAGAGAAGGAAATCCGGTCACATATGACCCACTCATACTTCTCGCCGACGAGGCAACTGTCTGGCTCGGGCAGGACTGGCTGGCTGTCGTGGACAGTCTTGTAGGTGCCTCGTCTGTCCACATGGGCGGCTTTGTGATAAAAGCCGGCCGCCAAACTCTGGCGGATCTTCAAACCGAAATCCGGATCAGAAGGCTCCAATGCCGGCACGGGCTCATTGTTGAGCATGCGCTTGGACACGCTTGCCATCATGCTGTTCCTCGTCTGCCGGGCCTGCTCTGCAACCTTGGGGTTCATGAACGACATTCGACACCATCCAGCCAACTTGTCATTATCACCAGCAGACTCAATGCGGCGATGAATATAAATGTGAAACGCGTTGAGTCGTGTCAAGTGGTCGGACTTGGCATCAGAGTATTGCTGCCGTATAACGTCGGCGGCGTATCGTTGCGCATGGGGCCGCATGATGATGTCGTCCTGCAAACTGAGCAGGCACGCGATGGCGACAATCTCGGCGAGGCAGCCGAGCTCCTTGGCCTTGAGGAACGAGTTGTACCATGCAGGGTCCACAGGCATACCAACTGCTATG
>JABCKC010001617.1:0-10144 GCA_013186395.1 Fusarium papillatum | reverse complement strand
ATTTTTACCCATCTTTTATGAATTTCTCTCGCATTCTTATTTATACTTAGGTAGGCATCTTTACCATTCTAACCCTTCTTTTTTCTTTTAAACCTGACTCACCGGTTATCTATAGCATTTAATAATCATGCCATTATTTTTAGGGACGATATGCAAGCCCCCTTTGTTATTATTCTATCTGTCCCTGGTTGTTAGAAACTCTAAGCAACTCACACGCCGAGCCTTGCGGGTTCTGCCAAAACGATACAACGAGAGAATTTGTTGAGAATTTAAAGTTTTGGACTTCACTGATACCTTATAAATATTCGCACACTCGGGCTCCTCTATTCAATTGTTTGTTTACCTTTTCCATCCTCGTTCCCACACAACCTCACATTTGTCTGAGGAGCCAAATCACCACGCCAGTCACACTCCACTTTCACACAATGTCTCCTCGCATCACGACCAGATTCCTCATACTATCCGATACACACGGGCTGCAGTTCCAGGCAGGAAGACCCTATGGGCCTGTTGATGTTGCTATTCACTGTGGCGATCTCACAGAGGATTCCAAGCTCGGTGGCTTTAGGCAAGCCATCCAGCTTCTTAAGGAAATCAAAGCGCCGCTAAAGCTCGTCATCGCCGGAAATCACGACTTCTCACTTGATGATTTGGCCTTCAAGCAAAAGATTACCGAGGCAAGCAGGCTGGCCCAAGAGGATCTCGAAGGTAGCATCAAGGCTGAATACGGCGATTACGGCGAAGCTAGGCGGCTATTTGATGAGCATGAGGGCATTGTGTTCTTAGAAGAGGGAACCCACCAGTTCACGCTCGCCAACGGGGCCCTCCTAAGGGTCTATGCAAGCCCGTATACGCCGACTACTGGCAACAGTAGCGACTGGGGCTTCCAGTACAGCGGGGCTCACGAGTTTGCCATCGAAAAGGGAACTGATGTCATGGTAACACACGGTCCGCCTCACGGCATCATGGACATGACAACCGAAAATCAGCGGATAGGATGCTCTCAACTCTTTGCTGCCGTCGCTAGAGCTCAACCCAAACTTCACTGTTTTGGACACGTTCACAATAGTTGGGGCGCCAAGTTGGTTACCTGGCGACCGACCATATCGGACAAGCCTTCACATTTCAGCGACGTCGATAACGACAAGTCTTTGGTGGTCAAAAACCTACCTCGGTTGAAGGGTTCAAAATTTGAGTCCACAGAGGCCAAAGAAGCCCGAGAGGCTGCGGCGGAACGGTACAAGTCGCAAAGATGCTGCCGGACAAGTCACTGCGACGGCGATGATAGGCCTCTAGGTTCAGGGGAGACTTTGTTTGTCAACGCTGCGGTTATGGGTGATGATGGGCTCAATCAGTACCCGTGGCTGGTCGACATTGAATTGGAGCCTTGCAAAGATAGGAGTTGACAGTGGCAGGAATTAGGATCATCGAGTAGCGTGATTTGATGGACTAGGCGGAACTATAGAAAACATTCAGGGCGAAGCTCGGCAGCTCAGACTACATAGAGTGTGAGAAATAAGTCGCCCTTACCAAGGCATTTCTCTTGAGCCTATTTACAACAGCCCCCAGTCTCGGGGTGGCGCTGATGAAGTTCCCTTTTTTTTTCTGACATGACACTTGGAGGTTCTCTCTGTCATGGTTAGCAGTCTTCTCTGATCTGGGACCCAGCAATCTGGCCAGAAATCAACTCAGAACCAGGATAGCTGAGTATTCCTAACTTCTGTTTAAGGTCATGGTTTGAGCTTTGAGAAAAAAGGTGCTTAAAGAGAAATGATATTAGGAGTGTTCTATATGTATGGCATAAATTTCATTTTACTTATATTACGATCCTTCCTATGGTATCCTCACTCTTTGCTCCAGTTGATATCCCCTCTTTGTTGACATGAGTAGATGTTTAGCCTCTCCCATGCACTTGGCATCCATTCACCTCCGATGGTGCTAATCATCCATTTATCGCACGAACCTGAACTGTCTTCCACAACGACCCTACAGTGACACTGTCAGAAGCCAGACTCGACCAGAAAGAAGGCATTACTCACCAGAAAAACACGCCCCTCTTCCTACTTAGTTATGTATCGAGCCTCCGGTTACCAAACATGCTCTTGAATTGTTGTATTCCTTCGTCTCGCTTAGGGGCTTAGTGACTGAAGACCTCGGACGTAGATTTTCGAGAGGGATGAGCTCAGTTTCTTCTTTAGATCTCGGAGGCCTCTTTCTGCGCCGAAAGCAACATGCCCTCAGTAGTCTCGCGTAGCGGAAAAGGGGTCGAAAGTCAGGCATTGTAGGCACCCCGCGTCACTTTGCTTGTATCGTTAGGTAGGTTGTAGGATCGTGTTCTCGAGCTTAAGCGGCGTAGATTGGGTTTATACAAAGATGTTTGAGTAGAAATAATGAAAACAAACCGGAGACATGATGAGGTAGAAACTGATCGAGAGGAAAGGGGTTTTATGTAGTCAAAGCAGCTGCTTTCTCATCTGACGGTTGCTCAAGGTCGGAGGCTCTGCTGCATGGTGTCAGAGCTAAATATCAGTCACGGGGATCGAAAGCATGCCCGTTGGCACTTTCAAACAGGCGTGAAGGGCAGACGAGAGGACGTAAACCGATGGTGGCTTAGGTGTCCTGCTCAAACACGCGTGGCTCTTGTGAGCAAGAACGGGCCTATTCACATACCCATCCCACAATCCAGATGGGAAATTTCTACTTCCTGACCCGTTACACGACTTTGTATAAAAATGATGAACATTCATGTGTCACCGCATTTCATTGATGATATGGGAAAATGTCCGCCCTGAAGTCTCTTACATGGGCACCATTCGCTCACACGGTGCTACCTTGAAGGCACCGCTTCACCTGAAGTCTATTCCTCCAGTGTGCCTTGTTTTTTTTTTAGTCTAGTGTTGATGCTCTGTGTTTGCACACTTCACCGTTGCCTCAGATTTCCGTCTGTTGCCCTCCATATATGCAGCCAAACCAACAACCCCGCAATCCGGCAAACACTGAGCGATTATCACCAAACATCATCCCCTTCATCAACAAGACCTACCAGGACAACTTGAAGCCATCGCAAAATGACAGACCAAGCTATCCTCGACAAAGATGCGACGCTCGCGGCTCTCCCTCCCGTGGTAGCCACCAACCTCCGGAGCCAAACCCGACAAGAGCTTGCCTCGTCTCCCAAAACGCCCATCCTCGTCATTCTCGATGACGATCCTACCGGCACGCAAACATGCCACGACATCAATATCCTGACTGTTTGGGATGTGCCAAGACTGGTAAACGAGTTCAAACAGACAAAGCAGGGCGGTGGCTTCTTTATCCTGACAAACTCGCGCGCGCTGCATCCCGAGCAAGCCAGGAAACTCATCACCGAAATCTGTACCAACTTGCACGCCGCTTCAAAGGAGGCCGGGACCGCTTTTGAGGTAGTCCTTAGAAGTGATTCTACTCTCCGCGGTCACTTTCCGCTTGAGGCCGAGGCTGCAGAGCATGTTCTCGGTGCCGCTGATGCCTGGATTCTCTGCCCGTTCTTCCTCCAAGGAGGCCGATACACCATAAACGACATTCACTACGTCCAAGAAGGAGACCACTTGGTTCCTGCAGCTCAGACGCCATTTGCTAAGGATGCCACGTTTGGCTACAAGAGTTCCAACCTGAGAGATTACGTGGTTGAAAAGACCAAAGGAGAGATACCTAAAGAGAGAGTCACGTCTATCAGTTTGGATACGATTCGCACTGGTGGAGTTGATGCCGTGTTGGATCAACTCCTTCAAGATGTCAAAGGGCCACAGCCTGTCATTGTGGTTAATGCCGCTGCTGACGAGGATGTTGACGTCGTTGTGGCTGCCTTGATCAAGGCCTCAGATTCCGGTAAACGTTTCCTTTTCCGAACGGGAGCCGCTTTCGTCTCTGCTCGGCTGGGTATCTCGTCCATTCCTCCGATTTCTGCGAGTCAGTTGCATTTATCAGGAGATGCAGGTGGCTTGATCATCGCAGGCTCCTACGTGCCAAAGACAACCGCACAGCTTGAATCGCTGAGGAAACTGGCCGGCGAAAATCTCACCAGCGTCGTTCTCGACGTCCGAAAGCTCCTCCAATCACCCGAAGATTCATCGAACGAAGTCCAAAGAGCTCTCGAAACGGCTGAAGCGGAGATCAAGAGAGGACAGGACGTTCTCATTATGACTAGCCGAGAACTCGTCGTTGGAGATAACGAGGCCAACAGCCTTGATATTGGCTCCACCGTTGCCAAGGCCCTGGTGTCTTTTCTTGAAAGGCTTGAGCAGAAGCCCCGATATATCATCGCCAAAGGCGGCATCACGTCGTCAGATATGGCGACCAAGGGGTTAAGGATGAAGCGCGCTCTCATCGTCGGTCAAGCTGCGCCGGGTGTGCCACTTTGGAGGTGTGATGAACCTGAATCAAAGTGGCCCGGTCTTCCCTTTGTTGTTTTTCCGGGGAATGTTGGCACTGATGAGACTCTTTATCGTGTAGTTGAGGGGTGGAGAGTCTAGCCGTCACAGGCACATCGAGGAATATGTGATCACTACTGGTTGGTTCCCTTTGGCGTATCGCCATATACAGGCTCAGCCAAACATTTGATGATATTTATGCTAAACAGCTACATTTATCAGCTATCTACTCTCCATTCTTTTACGTAGCTTTAGGCCATCCTTCTACCCTGACCATTACTTGATCCCCATCAAGCTTAATCGTAATCCCACAGCTCTTCGCCACCAGCGGTGATCTCCGCAAGCTTCCCAATCTTGTCTCCATTCCTATTGAGAGCCTTGGCCTTGACAGCCCTCTTCTGCTTGCAGTTCTTGCAATGGTCGGTCGACATATCGTTGCCCTGGTCGCACTTGATGCCAGGCCATGCTTGGAGAGGAAGGGGACAAGCCCAGTGGGTGTGATCTGCTCGTATAATTGAAGTCATGGTTTCTGACCGGCCGTTTTCCCTTTGTTCTTTGGTGGGGGATATTACCGCTTTTTGTTAGTTAGGTTGAGAATGGTCGACGACGAAAGGAAAAGCAAACCATCGTTTCTGATCTATATATACCTTGAGCAGTAACACATGTCAAGAATCACTGTTCTATATTAGCTCACTTGTTCTATGTTAACTCACTTGTATAGTTTTCACAGCTGCTGGGCATGTCGCATCATGTCACGAACGCCATACTACAAAGACTCACTTTAGGAAACTTCCGCTCCCCGTGAAAAGAGGTCTACCACTGACAGAGGATAAGAGCCGTGGGCTAGTGATTATAATTGAGGTTGAATTGTTTCCACTGTCTCAAAGGGGTTGGGTATTTGGTACCTTGGATTGGCTCTCTCGTAGCACTGAAGTCCAAGACTGCTCTTGGCTACCTAGGTGTCTACATTGGGTGCTTATTGTCGTTTGCTGGATGTCCTCTCCTCGTAAAGCATGGTCTAATCCTAAAGCTGGTCTAAAGTCCAAGTCTTCAAGACCTAACAGAACTCTAACGCAGCCCTAATATCCACCTACGATTCATACTTCAAGTTGAAAGGCACCGTCGTCACAACATCCCAATCATCCTTGTTGGCCTTGTCTCCAAACACCCTCAGCGCACTAACTCTTAGAGAATAAACCCCTTCATCCAGTACAGTTCCATCAGCGAGCAATCCCTTGACATAAGCCCGCTGATCCGAACGAGGCAAGTAGAGTAGCGGCCAACCAGCCAACGCCCCGAGAACATCTCCCTTTGCACCACCGCTCAAAACATCGACGTGGAGTGCAGCAGTTCCGATGGTGGGCTTGATGTAGACATTAGGTGTGGTATCTTGATCACCGCGGTCCGTGAGTGGTGGGTTAGCTGGGTCTGGTCGTGGGATTGTATATGTCTTGTTGGCAGGAACTTCGTTGTTGTAGTTGGCGAGATAGACTTGAGAAGGCTGTAGAATAGGTATATCGTACATGCTTCCAGCAACTCCCAAGTACGGCAGGACCAGGGAAGAGTTGGAACCTGTCAGGGCAATGTGTCCGCTGTACACAGGTAGCAGAGTTCCATTGACATTCTCTGGCGGCGTGCAAGTGACAGTAACATCAACAGAGCCACCGGCAGGAACATTAATCTTGCTGCATAAATCTGTCAGCTCGAGAACATCAATGGGTCTAACAAGCACAAACCTAGAACTGAAGCTAATATCAGCCCACTCCTCAACAATCGGATTAGGAAAGGAGGCAGCCATCAAAGGAGACAAGTCTGGCTGCAAAGTGTACATAGTCGGCGCTTTACGATGAGAGAGTTGAAGCGAAACGTCACTGGACCCTGTGTTCTTCACACTGAAGGTCTTGTTTCCAATGAAGTGGTCAGTATCGTTGAAAGAGATGCTTTCAACGCTAAGCTCGATGGTGGTGTACGCTGCGTCAAAGACTTGGGCGATGCCTCCACCTTGCTGTGTAGCTGGGGCTGGGATATCTGGGTGTGCTTCCTTTCCGTCGAACCAGTCAAGTGGCTTTGCGGTTGACATTATGAGTCTCCTAAGGAGCTCGGGCTTTAAGCTTCCGCGAACTTCGCCGATCAGAGCGTAGATGCCCGCGACGAGAGGTGCAGCTAAATGAGTTAACAAGATTTGGCTCCAGGACGTGATGACATTGGTAGCTTACACATGCTAGTTCCTGTCATGACTCTGTAGCCTCCCATGGCCATCGGGAATGTGCTAAGAATGTTGGCTCCGGGGGCAGCGATCTGGGGGTTCATAGCCAGTTCCCAAGTAGGGCCCCAGCTAGACAAATCCCCCATGTAGCCTCCGCTCACATTATTCTCAAGTTGTTCAAGGCGGACTGCAGTATTGTTTCCCCCGGGAAGGGTGACGGCAACAGTCTTGCCCTCTTTTAGAAGGGAGAGCCACTTCTGGGCGACGTAGGGAGGGACTGTTCCCACGCCCTGGAGGCCTTCTGCGTAGTTGTATAGCTCATCCCGCATAGTGCTTGGTTTGTCAATATCTATTGGAGCAAACGCCAGATGGTGAACTCACAGGTTATCCTTTGCGTAGTAGAGCAAGTATTGGCCACCCTTGGCAACCACGTTAGTACCCTGATCCTGTGGGTAGCATCCTGTCGCCCGAGCATCCAAATTCTCTAGCAGGACAATTCGCTTGCTCAAATCCGGAGTATCGTCAGGCAGAGCGGAACAAGCATTATCAGCATCAACAGCAGACCACAGGGAAAGGGTAACATTTCCAGTGAGCTCAGGAAATCCAGGCAAGAATCCAAACTCTTGGCTCGTCTTGTTAGATTCAACAGCGTAAGAGGCGGCAGTGAGCAGCGCTGGGAACATGGTGTTGGTTACTGCTCCCACACCTGTCACACCACGGCCCGTAGCTGGAGCCGAGGCATAGAAGAGGCCAAGTCCACCGTCGTTTCCGGCAGAGATGACGACGGGAACTCCAGCCTCTACTATGCGTGTGGCGAGAACACTCCAGACGTCAGAAGGCCAACCTCCAGCACTATCGGTCACAGTCAGCACAGATATCCATGGTAGATGGTACAAAGACGACTCACTCGCCATCTGAGCAAGAGATGATATCAGCCCCCTCTTCGAAAGCCCGGATAAAAGCTGACAGTAGGATCTCGTTGGTAGACGTCGCACGGCATCCCCAAGCACGATACGCCGCCAGCTTGACTCCAGGCGCAGCTCCAGTAAAGCCGTACTTGTTACCCTCAAGCTGTGCAGCAACAGTTCCCGCAACATGAGTTCCGTGTCCTTGGCAGTCATCCATAGGATCTGCGTCTGGTTTAGCCTCGATTGTTCCAGGGAGGAAATCATCGCCAGTAAAGTCCCAGCCAGCTTCAACCAAGCAGCCAGGTCCAAAGCATCCTCCGAGGGCTGGGTGAGTGTAATCAATACCACTGTCGATGATTGCAACTCGGATTCCCTTTCCAGTAACTCCTTCTGCTCGCAGTTTATCGACCTGGGTCATGACATGAGGCGAAAAGGTGTCTTCAGTGGCATCCCGAGGCGTGATTTGACGTCGTCGCAGATCATCACCAGTAGTATCATTCGAAGCTGGTGCCTCACTGGTCTCCGGCATATTAAGACGAACAGGTCGAACAGGCCATACAGCCTTGACCTGTGCCAGCGCCTCGAGCTGTTGCAGGATCTGTGTTCCGTCGCTCGCGTTTAGGACTTGGAAGGATGCGCCGTTGAAGAGACGAGAATTAAACTCGGCACGAGGATTCGCACCGATTCCTTCTGCCTCGAGAGCATCGTAAAAGGCAGAGGCTGACTTGACGGTATCGGCAAACTCGACAATGAAGTCACCCGAGCCGATGGTTCCGGTTGTATCTGCGGCGCGACGAAGTGTCGTCGCCGAGATGGCTTGAGCGCCCAGAAGGGCTGATGCGATTTGAAAGACACGCATTCTCACAAAGAGACCGACAACGTCGAATTTCAAGGCGATGAGGCCAATGAGACTGTAGGCACGGCCATCGCTCAGTTATATAACCAATGTCGATCAAAAGCCCAACCCCTGAACAGACCCATACAACACGATGTCCAAAGCCTAAATACGAGTTTCGCATTAAGGATTATAGTGTGATAGTGCAGAGTATCCCGCTTGTTGCAGGGTATAGTACTTGGCATTCTCCACGATGGTTCGGACCAGCAACCAGATCTGGAGGCGGGATGAAACCCTGGGCCACAGAAATCGAATCACTGCCGATGTGATCTAAGTGCGTGATTATCAAGGATGCAGCACTTGAGGTGTATCCTGTTGGTTGATTCGAGCTGGATATGACATGTTTTGAATTTCCAGAACATGACTTGACAGCTGGAAAGGACAACGCCTTCCACTGTGTGGGGAACAGGTCATAGAATGAAACTAATATCATAGATTCTTGCCAACGCAAAAATAATCAAGCCAGCAGACAGCAGGTCGCAAGTTCCGAGCAGTTCCTTTCGCCCATATCCCCTCAAAGTTCATCCAAACCAGACCTTGCCCGGCAATATCAAATCCACGATCAGCGGCAATAGCCACTACTCCAGACGCCTGTCTTTCTAGACCTCTACACTCTAGAAGCCACCAGACTCATGTAGATACCCCACAGCAAACCAATGAAACTCAAAAACACGATTCGTCTGTGGACGGGAATGAAACTGAAGCTGATGATGGAAGCAATTGGCCAGATCTTGTAGCCGGCAACAATAATAGGAATTGTTTCCTGAGAGGAATTAGCAATGAGCAATGACAGAGAGGATGAACTAACCGTCTTGATGTTGCTCCAGATCTGAGATGAAGCCTGACCCTTGAGAACACCCATAATGATGAGAAAAGCCACCGTGTTCATAATGGCACCAGCAGTGATACAGTCAACAAACCACTTTGTCAGTGTATTCTTCATGCTGAACTTGACCTCCCGGTCACGGTTAATCTCAGCCATACGCTCTTCATACCCCTCCTTGAGCTCAGGCGCATCCTCGGCAGGGGCCATCTCAACATCACCGATACGTTCCTGTGGGCGTGCAGACGGGTACGCCGGAAAGGTGCGCTCCAGGAACTGTTGCCAGTGATAGTTGGGAGGGGCAGTGATCAATGTGAGTGTGACGAAGCGGAGCAGAGGTAGGAGATCCAGAGTTACTGCGCGCTATCGGAATGAGTTAGTTAATAGTCTATTTGTATGAGATTGTCATCACGGCAATCAATGGCGATTCAAATCAATTGCAGCGATTCACAATGAAGACTCACGTTCTGCTGACGCGCCTCAATGAGCTGAGCCAACACATTAGAAGCGGTCGAAAGGGCAGCAGCCTGAAGAGTAGCAGCGACAATAGGAGAAGGCATCTTGAAAAGGTGTGCACTTTAAACGAGCGAATTAGAGAAAAAAACACCAAAACGATTGATGGATTGATTGAGATATGTCGCCCTTGAGATGATGTTGCTACTTTGCAAGTGAGCAGTGAGCAAGTGGGGAGGGAGGCTGTTGTTTCACGTGTTGCAGCGCACCGGGATAAGTAAAGATCCGATTACTGTAACCCCCTTTTCTCATCCCTTGCTTCTCCATAAATTCCAGACTTCGTATCCGTATTTGAGAATTAGTATACGAGGGAGTAAGTATTTTTCAGTGTAGTATTTATGAATACCGATGAAACTTAGCCACCATTCTCCAGATATTGTCTTTTTGAGT
>JABCKC010001615.1:0-42658 GCA_013186395.1 Fusarium papillatum | reverse complement strand
TTTTTTTTTTTTTTTTTTTTTTTTCATTTGGTCTTGTTCTTTGTCCAATTACAGCGGATTGGGATGGTGTTATATAGACATGTCTAAGCCACCCCCCTTGTCTCGCTGCAAACGCTGGCTAGTATGGTGAACGTCTGGATCTGGCAGGGGCACAAGAAAGCTGCGACATCAAGCAAAATTAACAAGAGAGTGTCATGAGCTAATACAAGATCTTGGGGAAATATGGATACTAATGATAGATAACGGAAAAAGTTCTATGTGGCACTCATGATCCTCCCGAAAGGTGTCATCAGCGATGATGCAGCAAACAGGGCCCAGCATCAACACATCACTCCATCCATTTCACTTCGAGGATATCAAGATACGACAAAAAGCATAATAAGCGGGCCTATTGAAACAGAGCTATCGCTTTCTAGGTCCTTGGCTTTAAGGACCATCTCGCTAACATGACTACGAAGCCTAGATGACCTAGGTAGTCACATATCATGCCCAATACTTTGAGCATGCGTGCCTATAGATGTATACACGGCGGTGAAGTTCCTAAGTGCCAAAACACATTTTTACATAGCCTTGGTTATTTCCTCGGTTCGTGTGATTTTAGTTGGGCGGCTAATGGAAATTGTTCCGACCCGTCTGCTTTTCCGTCTCGTCCATCTCCTCTAGGACTAGTTTTTCCTATATGATGATCGCCGTTTTGTTTGTTCAACTACCTACCCCAACATTAGTCTCGGGAGCGGCATTGTCTCCCGGAGTCCCGGCATAGCCGACCATCTACGGCGATGCGGGTATTCACACCCGTCTTTACCACCTACTTAAAAACCTGGCCATGTTATCTAGAAAAAGACCATGGGCAACATATTCGTTCACCATGTCTCCCAGCCTTCAAGCTAGTTGCGCCGCCTCTTCCTTCCCGACTCCAACTTTGTTTGGGGCTGAGATCTACTCTCTCGACGCAACATGGACAAAGAACTACAGCTATGAGATTGACCAAGGCAGATATGCCTCATCTCACGCCTTCGACGTCCAAGGGCTAAACTTTTGCAATGTTAGCATCTGGTACACCCATCCTGGATATGACGACCATGTCAACGTCCAGGTCTTGTTGCCTGAAAAGTGGAACGGTCGTTTTCAAGGCACTGGAGGAGGCGGCTTTGTTGTTGGACTGAGTGAACCAGCCATGGTTGGAGGTATGGCTCAAGGTTATGCAGTCGCATCGAGCGACGGAGGGCACAAGACGACTGTTACCGGAGATTGGGTTCTCAAGAGCCCTGGAAACATCAACTGGCCCAACGTACTCAACTTTGGATCAGTCTCCCTGTACGACTTTACCACCATCGGCAAGCAAGTTACAGAGGCCTACTACGGCAAGCCTCCAGAGTATTCTTACTTCACCGGCTGCTCAACTGGAGGCCGACAAGCTTTGGCACTGGCTCAACGCTGGCCTGAGCTGTACGATGGGATTCTGTCGGGCGCTCCCGGTATCAACTATGCCGAACTGGTCACTTGGATCTCGTACCCACAGTTGACTATGAACTGGTTTGGAGAGTATCCCCAGTTCTGCGAAACCGCGGCGATAACTCAGGCAGCCATCGAAGCTTGCGATCACCTAGATGGTGCTGTTGACGGCATCATATCCAATCCAGACGACTGTGGGTTTGACCCTCGTACAATTGTCAACACTACTATATTTTGCGAGGAGAGCGGAAAAGATACGCAGATCAGTGCTGCAGCTGCAAATGTGGCCCTGGCTGCATGGACCGGAGCGCGATCTATCAATGGGACATTCCTCTGGCATGGTCTAGCCAAAGACGCCCCTCTATCAGGTCTCGCCAACACTACCTGCGATTATCAAGGCTCTGGAGAATGCACTGGTGTTCCATACGCCATTGCCAAAGAGTGGATTCAGTACTTCATCTACAAAGACCCATCCTTCGACTTTAACAACGTCACCCATGAAGACTACGGCAAGATATTTCACATGGCACTTCAACAGTATGCCTCACCACTGGGAACTAGTGATCCGGATGTCCGTGGCGTTAAAGAGAATGGAGGCAAAATCCTCATGTGGCATGGAGTCGCCGACCAACTCGTGCCAATCAATGGCTCTCGACAATACTACGAAATCGCCACGGCTATCGATCCCAATATTACCGACTACTTCCGTTACTTCGAAGCTCCTGGTGTCAACCATTGTCGAGGTGGCGTTGGGCCGTATCCTGGAGATATCCTCGCGAGGCTTGTTGATTGGGTTGAAAAGGATTCGGTGCCTGAGACGTTGGCTGCGAAGAGTCTGCCAAATGAGAAGGGTGTCTCGATTGAAAGGGACCTTTGCCCTTATCCAAAGGTTCAGAAGTACAAAGGTGGTGATCTAACAAAGGACTCAAGTTATGAATGCGTCTAGGCCGATTGGGTCCTGGAGATAAAAGGGTACGATCTTGACGCTCGATGAATGAACGTATCGTGGTATACTTAACCCCTTAGGTCTACGAGTAGATAAATACAAGCTCCCCATGAAGTCAAAACTATAGCATGTCAGGCACCTCATCCCGAAACTCGGCTTACCCTAATCCGAGCTCAACAATCTTCAGCCACAACTTGGCTCAAAGCAGTGGCAGCTCTAAAAACAGCAAGGGATTTTGTAGTGCTCGAGTTTCGTCTATAAGCAAGCTGTTATTATGAGACGAAGCTCAAACGACACATAAATAAGCACAGATGGCCGCTTTTACGGCCTCTTCGCTCGCTAGCCCAACGTCCGCTCAGACCGTAGACCACGAAATCGAGACCGCCTTCCACGGAACCAAAGATTCTCCTAGCTTTCTGGCGACCCAAAGTCCCAAAGCACAGAGCGGCTGGACGCAGTATAGCAAGATTGGACGAAATCTGCTCTTGGAGAGGATCTTTCGGCGTTAATGGGTGAGGATGGAGCTCCCTGGTTGCTTGAGTAGTTTGAGGGCGAGGAGTTATGCCCGAGATTGGGAGAGTTTGGATATTTCGCAGTGGCATAGCTTCCCGTTTCTTGCTTCCTCGATGCATAACGGCAACTGAAGGGGTTGAAGGCTGGAATGGGATAAGAGCTATTGATCCCTAATGCTGATATAATGCTTGTTGGTTGATCCTTTGCATGCAGCTGTGTCTCTACATTGTAACACCGTTACGTAATATACCTCATGGCCTGATAATTGCTTCTTCATCCTCCCCCGCACTTCTAAAAAATGAATTTTAAACTTAGACCGGTCAGTTTCCCGCACGAAAACATCCTGACCCAACCGCGCTCAGCCATGGAGCAACTCTGCAAGCTCTGTTCGGGCCTCAACTTGGCCTCTATTTCCCAGACAAATATCAACAGCGTGTATCGACTCTCTGAGTCGATCAATCGGGGTCATGACATGTTCTTATACACCCCTTGGGATGTTTCCCTCGGCCACTCAACTGCACTTCTCACCCCATACTATAAATCAATCGAGTTGTTGCGTAAGAGCGCCGAAGCATGCCGTTTATGCCGTCTGATCCAACTCAGCGTGGATACTACGTTGGGAAATATGGGAGCCGATGCCAGAACGGGAAGAGCCAAGTGCGAGCTATTTCTAGCGGGCCAAGAAAACACGGAGGGCCTCCAAGTCCTTGGTTATGATAAGAACTCAGGGACCCATCGACCTCTCTACTATCTACTAGGAGGGGTGAACTTTTGGGTTCACAGTGGTGAGGACTGGACCATAATCTAGTTCAATGCCCCCTTTGCTAATTACCTATGCATATAGATAGCCCACTCAGTGGCATAATAACAAGACGTCAAGTCCCAGAATCGCCCCAATCCACCGTAAGCCTTGAAAAGATAAAGAGGTGGATGGTTCAGTCTAGGGAGAACCACAAGCACGTGAACAAACCGACACGGCTTCCCACAAGAGTCCTCAGAGTCAACAAAGACTCTCAAGAAGTTATTCTCTGCGATACAGAAGACCAGTACGCAGAGTATGCCGCTCTTAGTCATTGCTGGGGCTCTTCCAGGCCTTTCATGTTGACTTCCGATAACCTTCACAGTCTTCGTTCAGGGATTTCGACGAGCGTCCTTCCTGAGTCCTTTCAGGATGCGCTTTGGTTGACTAGCCAGTTGCAAATCCCATATCTCTGGATCGACAGTCTATGCATCTTACAAGACAGCCCTGATGACTGGATTCATGAGTCAGCTAGGATGTCTGAAGTCTACGGAAACGCATCTCTGACTATCGCTGCGTGCCGGGCCAAGGACAGTTCCCAAGGTTTCCTGGGCCCCCGGACTGTGTACGAAAAGATTACTCTGCCCTTTCACGTCAATGAAATATCTAGCGAGGTATTTGCTAGTGCTTCTTCACTGAAGTATGTTGGAGAGTCCAGCCGGATAATTGACTTGGAGGACGAACCATTATCAGGACGTGCTTGGACACTACAAGAGCGATATCTCTCGCCTCGGATCCTGCATTTCACGCACTCGCAAACCTACTTTGAATACGGGTCATGTTTCTTGGCAGAAGACGGCTGTACTGTGCGCCCGCCGCCGTCCAACCCCGATGCTGTCATAAATCAATACTTGATTCCAAGGGCAACACCGCAGTGTTGGAGAGCCTGGAGAAAAATTGTCACACGATACTCGAGACGAAATCTTACCTTCGAAGGCGATAAATTGCCCGCATTGGGGGGCCTAGCCGCCCGTTTCGCAGCCGAATCCATAGGAGAAAATGACAGCTCGGACCCAAGCGACTGTTATCTGGCAGGCCTATGGAGAGATGATCTGATCCGCGGTCTATGTTGGAGGTCTGAGCTTCCCGATCTGAGCCCTGCCGGCATCTCTCAGGTACCGACTTGGTCTTGGGCTTCTACGCGATCGTCCATATACTACGGCACTGACTGGTTTGATGAGATGGAAGACCTTGCTGTGGTTCGAGATGCAAGAGTGGAATTGGAGACCCCTGGAAACATGTTTGGAAGGGTCACTGGTGGCAGGATATCGATGGGCGTGACAAGGTTGAGGGTACACAGGAGGCCGGACAGCCCGCATTTGTGGTGTTGCGAAGACGATAAAACCTTTCGCATTGGGACATCCTGGGATGGTCAAAAGTATCTTGCACCGGAGCCCGGTAGACCAGCGATCTCTGCTGATGGCGAGACTGAGATTTTTGCAGTCCCCCTCGGTTGGATCAAGAACAACCTCACGTCACCTGATAGCCCAGACGGCCTGATAGGTCCTTTCTTCGTAATTCTAGTATTAGACGAAGATAGCTTGGGCCTAGGCCAAGTGCCAACGTTTCGAAGAGTTGCGTCAGGGTGCGCGATAGCGTTTCATGACCCGGGAGAGGGCTTGGATAAGGTAGGGCTAACGAGATTGATATTGGACAGGTTTATAGTTTCTAAGGACCAAGGGGAGCTTGAAGATATTGTAATTGTATAGAGGGTTTTCTGGGACAGTACACCAGGTATTTGAGTCAACTTTTGGTACTGTACAAACGTCTCTTCTGCATCATCATTACAATCAACAACACCAACCTTTTCAGGGCTTCTTCTTGGTTTCTTACTTGCGTTTGGGCTTAACTAGATCGCCGCCAAAAAAGACCTGTATTGGCTGTGCCTCTGGGATCTTCGTTAATGGTCTATTCCTCAAATGCCCAGTCGTTTAATCGTTGGCGAACACGGTCGAACGGGAGACGGTGATAATGGCTAATACGCGGCAATAACAAAGCCTAATACCGTAACAAAATCTCAAATCATGATATCAAATACAACCAACGTTCATCGGCGACTCAATAAGTCACTCCCGCCTTTCTGCCCCTCGAAGACGTGATCAACCACCACGATTACCAAGCATAGTTCCATGCATGAGTGGAAAGTCTTGGCGGAATATGTTTCCAAAATGGGCATAGTATTCCTGTCGCCCGATGACCCTTGTGGAGAGATCAATCCAGGCTATTTATACCACGATATTCTATCAACTGTTTGAAAGTGATTGATAAGTCTATTCTACTCAATATCATTCATATTGAATCCCGTCAACTCTACATCACCAAGCGCAAAATGTCTGCCGTCTCATTCCGTTCCCTCATTGGCGTCCAGCCCTCTACCGCGTCCACCAACGACAGCGTTCTCGTCATCATCGACGCCCAGAATGAATACGCCCAAGGGAAGCTTCGCGTCTCCAACATTGACACTTCCCGTGTTGCCCTCGCCTCTCTGCTTGAGAAGTACCGTGCCGCCAAGGCCCCTGTTGTCCACGTCGTCCACGCTACCCCTGCTGGAGCTCCTGTCTTCACTCCTGGAACTGAGCTCGCTGAGGAGCTGCCCGAGTTGAAGCCCGTTGACGGAGAGTCTGTCGTTACGAAGAACTACCCTGGATCCTTCACCGAGACGGATCTTCAGGACCTGTTGAAGGCGACCGGACGAAGCAAGATTGTCTTGACTGGATATATGGTAAGAAGAACTCATGTTGGGCGATACCTACCTACTTGATGGATGCTAACAGGATCTAGGCTCATGTTTGTGTGTCGACAACTGCTCGTCAAGGTGCTGAGCGGGGTTGGGACGTCCTCATTGCCGAGGATGCCGTTGGCGACAGGGATATTCCGGGAGTCAAGGCGGAGGATCTGACAAAGACTGCCCTCCTTGAGATCGCCGACGCCTTCGGAACGATTATTCAAAGCAAGGATGTTGTGTAAACGTTGAGAGCATTAGAAAGCAAAGAGAATCAAGTTGAAGAGTTGAACCCCGAGCATTTAACGCTACATGATTGGCCAATCCCCGTTCAAATCTCCGCTACACTAATGTCTTGGCGGGTTTAATTACCGCAATCGGCGTAGCGTGATAAACCCCCGGATGCCCCGTCGCCACTTGACAACCTCGTTTCATGCCGGCTGAAAGGATCCAAGTCGGCTCTAGACCTAATCATTCCCCATTTCAATGCTCCTTGGCAGTGAAGACTCAACTTCGAGGTACTCCTAATCATGAAGATCAGAAAAACAACCACGTGTCATACGTGTAGAGCGAGGAAACTAGCTGTAAGTTACCCAACATCGGATCTCACGGACACGGTCTGACGCTCATTATGGTGTGATGGCAAACGACCCAGTTGTTCGCAATGCCTGTTTTCTTCCAAAAAATGCGCAGGATATGACCATGATCTCATATTTCGACCGCCAGTTGTGTCGAACTCGTTCCCGGCAAGGGCAACCAAAGCTAAGCGCCAGCGTCGTCGCACCAGCATTGAGCACCAGAAACCACAGCCAGTTGCCACGAAACAAGCATTAGTACCTAGCCAAGGGTTTCCTCTCACGCGCTCCTTAAGTTGGCCGCTTCTCGACATAATCTCACTCGTCGTTCAAAACTTTAGTCCCGTTGGACAAACACCTCAATTCGTCCCTGAGCAAGCCTCCATATTCTCTCATCGAATTTGTGGGGGTTGGGTTGAGATGCTTCCTGAACTGGCCAGAGCATCAAAGGCAGATCAGTGCTTATCACCGGCGATCAAAACTCTGGCAGTATCCATCCTTGCTAGAGGAAGTCAGGGAAGGGCACCTATGTCTGATGCTTTGGCAGCGCATACTACGGCTCTCGAGTCTCTTAACAGTGGAATCGATGGTTGGGCTATGTCGGCTCCAAATATCGTGTCTGCTAGCATCATGTGCTTGTTCTTGTCCGAGGTACTATCTGGTCTTGAATTGTCGAATTGGAATTAAGCTAAGGAGTCTAGATGATTATGCCCACTGGCCCAACTAGCGCCATTGTTCATGCCAAGGGCATAGAAGATCTGATGAAGCTTCAAAAGCCCTGCTTCTACACCTCAGGAGTGTCTCATCATCTATTTGTAGGATTCAGACCAGTCCTTGTAAGCAAGCCTCTCAACGTCGAGTGCACATCATTTGACAGCCGCAGGTCATCCAGGCATTCTTTGCCCGCCGTAAACACTTTCTCTCCGACCCTGCTTGGACTTCAATTCCATTTGAATTCTACACACCTTCGCCTCTGCAGTCATTATTCACCGAAGTCCTTCCTCTGGCGGCCACTCTTGGGAGAATCGATGATCTACGAGATGCCCCAAACGATCAAGCCACTGTAAATGCTCAAGAGATAGTCGAGGAACTATTGGATATCCTTCAATACCTTGTCCACAGGGGCAAGGCCCTCAAGGAAGAGACGACAGCCCACCGGTGGCTCCCCATCTTCCCAATTCAAGAAGACTTGCCAATCCAGTTCCCTGACATCATCGCTGGCAACTTTTTCACTCACCTATGGGCGTTCCAGATGATATGCGCTCACAACATTCTCAGTTTGATATCGAAATATCCATGTCTCTCAACGGTCACCGAGATGAAGGGGATCGATGACCTGTTGCACGTCAAGATGATTAATCAGTTGGCTTTGTGGTCATTCCGGAGCATTGAGTTTCTTCTCAAAGAAGAGTTTAAACTGTTTGGCGCAGCTTCTATAATTCTCCCATTGAAGACGGCCTGCGATGTGTTTAAGGCATTTGGAACCAACGACCCAGAAATGGGATTATGGTTCTCCCGTGTCTCAAGGTTTATCAAGGAGACAGGATATTATTTTCTGATGCATGTCTTTGATGATGATAAATAATATCAATGCACCAATTTTAAAACATTCTCGCCCTATTCGTCGTTAACGTTAACCCTATAACTTGGTCATCGGCGGGCATGATGCGTGACATAACAAGCCAAAGAAAAGTCATACTTGGATTCGGTACTACGTTTATCACCCCGTCGGATAGATGTGCTCATGGTTCCGATTACTATTGAAGCTAGGCCCATTCAGGTAACTATATTCGCCAAGACTGGCAAAAGTAATCTCTACGCGTATTCCAACCGTGAGGTGGACGCTTTGTCTGTCCACGTTATCGTAGTTATTAAGCCACCATCTAGTAAGCAAGTATATAATCCTGTGGAGCCGTCGCGTCGATTAATAATGGTTGTATTTGTAAATAGGTAGTTGGATATTGTCCTACTTGGGTTGGAGAGTGCCGGGTATATATTCCTGGGTTCGACACTCCATACTGACCATATACTTAATCACCCTTTGGCTCATCAATCCAGCCCTGCCGTTGAAAGTTAATACTTTTTGAACATTAAGAGAAAAGACCCCATCTTTGACCATGGATTCTCCAAAGATCAATGCCGATGTCAATATCACCCATATCGGGACCGCCACCGCTATCCTCCAAATCAATGGCGTCAACCTCCTCACCGACCCTTTCTTCTCTCCAGCTGGAACCCAGTGGGATTGCGGCGTGGTGATTCTCGAGAACAGCGAAACTCCCGCCATGGCACTACATGATCTACCCGCCATTGATGTCGTTCTACTCAGTCACGAAGATCACCCAGATAACTTGGATGAGCTAGGTCGACAATTGCTCGACGGCAGAAGAGTCATCACCACCATGGATGGAGCGAAGAACCTATCACCACGTCCTGATGTTCGGGGAATCTCTCCATGGGAAACTCTTCCACTCAGTGCTGGCGGTGAGCAGTTCAACGTCACTGGAGTTCCCTGCCAACACGTCCCGGGCAACGAATGCACCGGCTTTATCATCACCTCCCCTGCCTTTGGAAAAACAGATGGTCTCCCAAACGCAGTCTACTTTTCTGGAGACACCGTCTACTTTGAGGAACTTACAGAGATGCGAAACAAGTTCCATATCAGCATCGCCATCTTTAACGTTGGAGCTGCCATGGTTCCGATGCCACCTGACGGCACAATGAAACAGATTACCATGTGTGGAAAGCAAGCCAGCCGTTTGTTCCAGGAGATTGGTGCTGACGTACTTATTCCCATGCATTACGAGTCCTGGGGTCATTTCACAGAGAATGGAGAGAAGCTTTCTGAAGTGTTTGAGAAGGAGGGGATTTCGGAACATGTTGCATGGCTTCAGCCGGGTGTTCAGAAGGTCATTTCTACAAAGGATCTCTAAATACTCACCGTTCGAGGTGACTTGTCGTTGTAGATATGTTCACTGGGATATACATAAGTGGGGGACTTTCCATGCTAGCGAAAGACGAGGAAACGGATTTCCCAAGCCTGGAATAGTCTGACGCTTAGTATTTGCATTCTACGTGCATACGTGCGTGGTTTAGGAAATGCGATGTGAGATTTCAGAATGCGGAGAAACATGAGAAGCCATGAAAGGATGTAATTTATGTGCAATGGCAATGATAATCAAAGCAAGGCAGTCATCAGACCTTGGCACGATCCATGTACTGGGTCAATAAGCCAGGCAGTCTACAACCACCGCCTCCTCCTCATCAGGAGCCTGAATAACCTGCTGGCCCATCTTACCAAATCCCAATCTTTCGTAGTGTGGGGTGCTCTGAGGATTCGCGTTGAAAGTAATGACGACCCCGTCTCGATCGGCCATGTCCATCCCCCATCTGCACAGCTGCGTCGCAAATCCCAATCGGCGGTACGCAGGACAAGTCCCTAAGATCTGCAATTTGAGCCGACCTGGACCGTACTGGCGGAAATACCTTTCGTTGCTCTCCTGCTCGGCCGCTAGGAAGGTTGTTACGTGCTTGTGGTCGGCGTCCCTTCGCCCGTAACCAAACTGACGGGCGTCGTTCGGTGCTGGGCCAGAGTTAGCTCCTCAAGGTCAGAAGTTTCCGGCAAAGGCTCACTTACGAGAGTTGGGCCTGTATCCACGCCCATGAATTCGTTTGTTAACATAGGAAACATCCCACACCGAAACGGCAACGATATCCCACTCCCCAGCCTCAACTTCAATCTCGACAACCATAACGATCCAGTCATCATAAGCTGTAGAAAGGAAGCGGCGGACAAGGTCTCTGGTGTAGTTCCAGTGGGCTTCATAGTAAGTGGCGCTATGAGGGAATTGATATTGCCAGCATTGGTTATCCTCCATGGCCATGATGAGGACATTTGTAACCAGGTCCACATCTCTGGCCTCGGCAAGTCGAACCCGAGACGGGTACATGTTCGCGGTAGTAAGAGGAGTAAGTGTGTGGGAATGGCGTGTGAAAGTGTAGTGCTTAGAGGCACGGGAATGTTCATGCTCCAAACGAGAGGGAAGGAAGCGCGTTGCTCCCTTTATAAGGACAAAGATGTCCTCATGTAGCTATGAATCATGGATAGCGCCATGCAAGACATCTGTTGGTCATGTCTGTGGGCAAGGGGTATACTCACGCGATGACGTCTTGTGATCAAGGCAACTGTTCAATCATATTCCTGACTCCGCTTCGTTTGTTCAGAGAATTATCCGATTATAATTTTTGTCATAGACCCCCCGTGGTGGAACTCGCCGGATTCACTGTCAGATCCCCATTCCAAGGTACCTTGTCCTTCATCTGTCAAGACTCTATAGCTCCCCAACCGGGTAGGAAGAGCTGGTGACACCAATTAAGAGTCGTTTCGTATCAGTTCCTCTGGCGTAGACCAACAAGGTCACTCTCCGGAATAATGATTAGCGGAAGAGAAGATGAAATAAAAGGTGTTGACCTGCGGATATTCTTCCTAAGTCACTGACAAGCCTCTTGGTCTCCTCTATTAACCATACTTAGTCTGGGCTCTGGTTCGCCAGCCCAGCCGTGCTCGGACTGTGGCTCCCAACTGTGAGATACACCTCGTCGAGTGTCTTAGCCTGTTACTTGACTTGGTCATGGCTGGCATATCTTGGCAACGTCACGATAATCAAGCTCCTGTCAGCAGCCGATGAGAGTATAAGCAACCTGGATCTTGGTCGAAGTGTTGAAGAGGCAGGCAACTACTTATGATGGTGACTATTTTGATACCTGGGACAGAATGAACATAGACCGATGGTCGACGAATGGCTAGCAGAACCATAAACTCTCAAAATACCATGTGATTGATATCTAATAGGAACGATATGGCATACGAATTCACCGGCCATACCAGGTTGCTCGATGTTCTAAATTCAATTTATGTTCACATCGGCAAGAATTGCCCCCTTCTCCACCAACTTCTCTTGTAGAAACACAGGCGCGCCGACGTGCACCCTGATTATAAGATCATAACCCTCTTGATACCAGCTAAACTGATTACCATAAATTTCAGTCATGACTTCCCGCAGAACGTCATAGTCTCGTATTAGCCTCATTGGAATCTTGTGAGTAAATATTAGGATTGGCGTAGACGCGACAGGCGTCACCTGGGAGTTCATCGTGGTGTAGGCGTGGCGTTGTAGCGGCTTTAGAATTCTGTGTGAGATGGTTGATGATGTATGAAGAGAGAAAGCAGAGTTATTGAATACTTGTGACATTGGAGTTATTTATACTACCAACTGGGCAATGAATTGGGCGCTTAAGGTGAAAGTGTGCGCGATACGAAGTCTATTAAAATACACTGAATATCTCAGATAAGTATCGATTAACAGCCTGTTGCCTTACTTAAATCACTGACGTGGTTATTCGTGAGCCATTCTGGGACGGTCTCAACAGCAGCTTGAAATGGCCCTCACAGGAAGTTGAACAATGGCCGTGAGTGACTGCTTTATCCAAAGCCTGGGCTTCTTGTTCAGCGGCACCATCATGGGACGAGTCCCGACTTTCTCCCTAAGCACTCTGAACAAGTCAACATCTGCCAAATCACGCCTTGATGTCACGTCTCACGCCGGGTTGCAGGATCGTGCCTAGATGCCATCGTGTGTTAAATTTGTACTCTGGGTGTTTCTTCTACATTGTGCCAAATGCCCTCCTCTGGAGACTTAATTCACAACAATAACCTCCAAGTCCCTCTCAGACCTCATCCAATTTTGCCATGTTAAATTTGTGCTCAACTCCCCTCTTCTTCATGACCAAAAGGCCATACCGGTCCACATCCTTCGTCTTCCACTTCCACCCCCCACCTACGCAGGTTCCCGCCGTCTTCCAAGTCCACCCAACATCCAACAGGTCTCTCTCCAATTTGATGTCGCTCGACACCATGATACACCTGAGATTGGGAAACGTCTCCTTGGCAGCGAGCAAGCTGTAGAGATTCTGAACTAGAGCTTCCTTGTTGCAAAACCCGCAACGGAGTATGAGGGTTTCTAGTGAACGGGGCAGCATTTCGACAAGATTCATGAGCGGAGGGAAGGGTCCGTTCGGTCTTCTCCGTCGGTACATGCCTTCCTCGAAACTAGGTAGACTTAGCCGAAAGTGCTTCAAATTGGATAGAGATCGAATGTCGCCTATCTTTCGAGCCACGTATTCTTCACCAGTCAACCATTCCCCTATATTTTTTGTAGCGGTAAAGTGGAAGGAGAGACCGATCCTCTGAAGACCTTGCCCATGCTCTCGTAGGATTTCTCCTACGTCATAAGAGACGGGGAAGAAACTTGGAGAGCCTGGAAGACCGATGTCAAGCTTCAAGGTTCGTAAGTCCTTGCATGCTATCAGGATACTCCTTACAGTCTCGGGTCGCATGGTTGATGATCTAGATTCGAGATGTTCAAGCGAACAGGCAATCGTAGGTAATACGAAGGCCTCGCCGTTGTCCGGTTGGGTCCAGTGGACGCTGGATGTTCGCAGGATTTTCAGCGATGGAAGCCTGAATAACGACTCGATAGCAGTGATGTAAATGGGTTTCTCTTTCTTGTAAGGTGCCTGGCTGAAGTTGACTTCATGTAGCGCGGAAAAGGGCCGGGTGCCTATTGAGGTCTTATCCGTGGAGTCGACCGCGTGCTTTAGCAGGGCAGACGTGAGCTCAGTCTCGTCCATCATGAGTAAGCTCAGCTTCTTCAGGTTTGGCATCAGAGAAAGCCAAAAAGCGGTCAAGGCATCCCGTGCTTCCATCGTATAGTGATTCAACACAGTACACAACACTGACTCAATCTCATCCGCTAGCTCAGGCGGCAACTTGAGACGTGGACGAGCCTGCTCGAACCATTCACCATGTCTGCTATCCCACCTGAGCGTGTCGAGAGTGTACCGCAGATCGAAATCCTCGACAAATTCGCCAAGTTGAGGATTGTTACTCATCGAACCAAGCACCTTGTCGACTCCCCGGTGATAAGGAAAAGTGAGTAAGAATCGGTACAGCAAAGGTTGGGCGACTGCCTTGAGCTGTTTCGAGGCTTTGCAGATATTGCTCAGATCTCTGTATCGTCCAAGAGTCCATCGTATGAAACCGAAAGGACCACGGCGGGGGTCGGGATGCAGTCTGACGAGAAATTCGGAAAATATGAGCAGCAAGACTTCGTTTGGGAGAGGGCAATGTTTGCGTGGTGATGCGATTTGGGTGTCCATTATGATGGCTGAGGTGAAAATGGAGGAAAACAATGATCGATCAAAGGAAAGGGATGTGAGGGGACTTTATATGGCGGGCTCTCTAGAGTCCCGTGGCAGGCAACAGTGCGCTGTGATTAGTTGATTTGATGACGTTGGTAAGATTGAACAAGGCCTGGTGATTGGTCAGTTGATGCCCATGATGTTTTCCCTGGACCACTTTGAGCTTACTGCTCGCTATTTCGTTTCCTTTCTCTGCTACTTGAAATGTCTGATTTGCCCCAGAAGGTATAACACCGGGTACGCCAAGAAGAATTATGCATCTTCGGTGATATTTATGCCTCATTGAACCATTACAGCTCTTCCCACGTACAGCACGCATCCCAGTGTACCGAAAGCCACACTGGTCATCATACCACATCAACGATAAAATCTTAGTTCTTGTGTAGAAGGTAAGATGCGTGATTCGGCCAACGATAAAAGTAAAAGAGTTCACATAATGCCTCCTTGTGCAGTAGTACCACCACTCAATGTATATTGCCTACCAATGGAGGGCCATCGTACCTTCGTAGATTCCCTACAAGACTTTCCCACCAGAACTCTCGAATACCTTTTTCGATCAAGAGTGAGGTGATACCCGGCAAGGATCTCTCACGTGGGGACCCCATATATTGTCTGGGGTTGCCTACTAATGTCATCAATGAAGTGTCTCCCTTGTAGATTCCCAACGAGCACCCCTTCAGTTCTACGGCACCCATGGAATGAAATAAGTTTTGAATGGGAGCAGAGGATGCTCAGGACACGAGAATAGGAGTTTTACAATTTAGCAACAAGAGTCTAATAATCATTGCCCGTGGACCCGTATAGATGTCTGCCTCTCTCAAGAACCTCAATCTCATCCCCAACCTGAACATACAACCTGACATCTTGACTTGTCGCTTCATTCAGGCTGTGATCCTCGGGAACACAGTGCATACCTAAATAACCTAGCGCTCTAGGATTTCCATCCTCAACCGTACGGTACTTGACCAGCGTCGTACTCGGCTGTGCTCTACCTCTAGCCCTGTCCGGAGCAGGATTGTCGGTGTCAAATTTGCCCGTATTAGGATCCACGTTGGGCATTGTGCAGCGAGATGTACGGCAGACAACAGACAGCGTTGGTGCAACTTTGGCTCGCGTATCGGATCCGGAATTTTTGGTAAGAATACGGTAGCGTTTCCAGTTCTCTTCCTCAAAGGCTGGAGCACCCGTGATCCATATGTTGGCACGGAACCGAAGTGCATTAAGAGGTTGGTTTTCCACCGGCAACATTGACGAAACAGCGTGGACCGAAGACAGGCTGTTGATGTTGATAGGTTGCTGATCGGTGTAACCATGAACAGCCGGCGTGCCAATGTAGTCCAAAGGAGCGAGGTTTTTATCGGTGCGGACAAGAGTATCAGGAGTACACCTCAGAATGGTGAGGTTTTGATCCGACACTTTGAGGAACCTCTTTAACTTGGGAAGTGCTGCTGCCACGGAGGGAATTCTGTCCATATCTAAACCCTTGGCATCGCGGGAGTGGATAGTAAAGGGCTTCATTCTGATCTTGTACTCGTCTACCAACTCGGACGTTGGTTGAAGAGGCACAATGAGGGATACTTCTTGTTGAGCGGTCTGACCCGGATCAAGCAAGGCTTCAAGGCGGTTGATCCAGCTCGGAGGATCAGGATCCTGAAATCGTAGAACCAGGCATCCTCCCGCCTGAACTAGTGGATCTTGAGGATCACTCTTTTCGTGAGGAACCCACAACTCGGGTTTGATTTGAGACATGAGGGGTTTTGTCCGCTGACTGATGAACCGCCAGACAGAACCCCCTTCAGTATCTGCCCTCGCCACCTCGTTCGCAATTGCAAAGCACCTGTCGTACATAAAGCCAGTCTTGGTTAAGATGGCTTGATTCAACTCGATCGGCCTGCAAGATTTGACGGGATGGATGAAGATGGCCTTGATGCGGATTGGCGCGTTGATTGAGCTTCCTTCTGGGAGATCGAACTTGGGGTCGGTCTGGTCGGCCATGTTGCTAGACGATACTCCTAGCCGACGCAAGTTCCGCAGTTTTCTGCGTGTTGAAGACGAGTTTCCGGTCCATTTCAGAATGAGGAGAAGAGTCGAAAGTCCAAGTAAAACGGTGATCACAATGGCGGTATAGGTTAGGGGGTGACTCTGGATACTGTCTTGAAGACAGCCCGCGAGTCGAGACAACATCTTGAAGAGTTGCTGGCTCAAGATTCCTTCTCGAGGGATAACAGTCGTTATGAAATGCAGTTGGAGATGCTCCGTTGTTACCTCCGAGATGGCCGGCGAATGACTCCTTTTATCGGCATGTCAGAGGCGACCCCACCACTCTGCGCCCCCTGTCAATAGGGCGCGATCGGCTCCAATTGGTGGGGAACATGAGGAATCATTCATTCGTCTGTTGACCATGAGTGGTTAAGTGACATCATTGGTCCTGCAGGTTCGAAAGCTTAAAACACCAAGAGGAAGATGAAGATCTCGGTTACCAGTATTTGGTTAACGCCCTCACTGATACAGGATGGTTCACAAGTTTTAACCAAGTTGAATGCACTTCATTACTCTAACCGAAATATCATGAAACAAAAGCCATTAACCAAACACCCCATCAATGCTATCCTGGTCCCATTTTCATCCAAGTAGTCGTATCTTTCCGGCTCATTGTTTTACAACATCATGAGACTTCCAATTACACAGATCATCAGGGCAATACCAGCTGGCACTGCCTTTACTGCACTAGAAGAGTCTGGCGACGCAGCCTGATCAGAAGCATCCTCATCACCCGAAGCAGCATCCGAGCTACTATCCGTCTCCTCGGCATCATCGCTGTCGGTGCTTTGGGGACGGAAAGGCTTCACAGCTCGTGTTGCCTTGCCGGTAGCGCTGGCCTCCCCGGTGTCTTCAGCATCCCCAGAGTCGTCTGTTCCTGAAGGTGCAGGGGCGGAGTCGGTGACCAGCACCTCGGAATCGTCGGCACCAGTAGCCGCTGACTTGCCGGCGGGCTTGCTTCCAGCAGCCGCGCCGCCTGCAGGCTTGTATCCGGCAGAGTCTCCAGTGTTGGCAGGTGCCTCACCACCTGTGGCTGTTGGACCAGCACCGGCATCATCATCGCCAGGAGACACGCCAGCGGGCCTGGCAGCAGGGGCAGCGGGCTCGCCAGGTTCCTCTCCCGAGGCACCATCATCAGCGGGTTCACCGGCAGGCTCATCGGAAGATGCATCGCCTGCAGGTTCGTCACCAGCAGGAGGAGGAGAATCTCCGGCAGCGTCATCGCCGGATGATTCACCACCCTTCGCGTTATTCTCGGGCTCAGCTGGCTCAGCTCCAGCAGGGGCAGCGGGTGCAGCAGGAGCAGGAGGAGCGGGTGGTGCATCTGTGGGAATCTGGAGCTTGCCATCTGAGACCTGGCTGACTGGGGGAGCGGTGATGATAGGCAAGTTCATGTCATCGCAAGGCGTTGTGCGCACTTGAACCTGACCGTCACCAATCTGACACATGGGAACAGCAATTGTCGTAGGAACCTCCTTGGTCGTTCCATCTGACACAACTGTCACGACAGTCGTAGCGACAATGCTGCTTCCAACAACTCTCTTCTTGGGTGCATCCTTGGATCCCTCGCCGCAAGGCATGATACCAAACTCGACAGGAGAGCACTGCTCAGCCCAGTGACGGTCATAGAGGTTGTAGAAATCACCCGACAGACATTGCCAAAAGACAGCTGAAGGTCCAAGAGCAAGAGTTCCGTTGGAGCAGACAGAGAAACCAGCGGTGAAGATGGAACCAGATTGAGGTGGCTCATCGAACTGGAACTGGTAGCTGTCGGAGATGTAGCCTGTTCGGCCTTGGGCATCCTTAAGGACACCATCCTTGAGGGTCATGACCAGAACACCTTCTCCATTACACTCTCGTGGCTTTGGCTGGTTAGCGGATAATAGTCGTAACGGAATATGGTTATCTCACCTGAACGTCACGCTTTGACTTTCCACTCTTGTAGATTGTGACCTCAAAAGTGCCATCGTAAGACTCGGAGCATCCCTTAGGTGGGCCGCTCTCTGGCCTAATATCTTCTGTGACGGCTTGGGGGGCTGCGAAAGTAGAGGCCACAAGAGCCAAGAAAGCTAGTGAGCTCCTCATGGTGTCGTGATTCTGTATCAATGAGTAAGTAGAGTCAAGTGTTGTCGAGGATGATTGTGTTGTAGTTTGCTTGTGTTGATGATCTTGGAAGTGATGGTTATGTCGATCAGAAGCAAGAGGTGCAGCTTGGTTGATATACTTAGCGTAGACGCCCTGAAAAGCCTCTGGCACGCAGTACCGCACCTCAAGACTCCCCGAAGTTCACTGATGGAGCCATTACTGACGCCTGCATTGTTCTCTGGTGGCGAGACATGTCAACCCGTGTGGCTGGGTATTGACGATAATGTGCCAAGGGACAGGTTTCGTGGCTCCAGATAATGCGAAAACCATTAAAAGAACTGTCTGGGGCCTACACATGCCAGCATTTCAGGATTCAGCATCCTGCGTGTGGCTGGAGATGCAGGGAGAATACTGCTTTTCAGCTGACCCTGATTGTCACACGAGCCGTTTCTCCGTGTGGCTGGACTCCCCTGACATCAAAGTGCTGATTGAAACACGCTAATGCCAGGGCGACTGGAATTTGGGAGTATCGATTTAGATCTGGAAGTGTTTAAGGGAGGCGGTGTCGATGGTTTGGAATGGAGGGAGTTTTACCAGCCTTAATGTCTCATCGCAAGGGGGAGCATGTCTTGGGTCTTGTGGGGGGGGGGCTTTGCATCATATCAAGCATAATCTTACTGACTTGTTACTGACGGAAAACGATAATATTAGAAAGAGAATGAAGGCGTCCTAGTGATGCAAGTTAAACCTTAAAAAACTAGCAACACATGGTGATAATAATGTTATATACGCCGATAACATATTCTCTCCACTGACAAGGCTGTTCGGCGGGTTCTATAATTGTCATCTAATGTCTTGGTCGTTCGTATTGACGCAAGGGAGTGGCGCTGAGACATGATCGACCCTTCAGCCAAGGGTTGACTACCGAGGAGCAAGGGTTACTCTGAAAGAATGTGGCGCACACAAATGAAGGCCATTGTGAACAAATCAAGATCTGAAAACCTTTCCTCCCGTAAGACCAAATACTCAGACACAGTTCCAGCGTCGATGAAACAGGCCCAACAGGTCGGACCGCGACAGCCTGCAGCTGAAATGCTTCTCACATGTCTGGGCACGGCTTTAAGCTGACAACTCTCAGGGAAGTTGGGTAGTTTGTGCAGCCCCCAGGACAGAAAAGACAAACATGATAATGAACCGTAACACAAGAATAGTCCTATTCCCAATATCCCACAGAGCAATGCACTCAACAATCCCAACCGTCGACGCAGAAGCAAGAATAGTGTCGAGGACGCGATAATCGCCCCGTCGGTAAAGATATAGCATGAGACCACCCAGGCAAAGCATACGTGCATTTCCGGCGGCGTCGACTATCCACGCCTCCTTAGAGCTGGCGATGTGTGGGGGGAGGCCATGGCTCAGGAGGACGGCGCTGGGGCTGAGGAAAATGGCTGCGGTGCTGGGGTAGCAGAGGGCAGCAGCGAGGAGGAGGGCGGGGATGTGATTGTACCGAAAGTTTTGCAACATGGCGGGTGTTAAGTTGGATATCTGATATCGTGTTTTCTGATATGGTTAAAGCCCGACTCGAACGGGATAACTGAGCTAAAAGACTGTTGGATGTTTTAGTTGTGGTCCCTCAACTGCGAGTATCAGCGCTTTTAAGGACAAACTCGGATGCCGGCAACTATCAGGTGATGTTTTGACAGGAGGATTCTACGCCTTATGCTATACGACGTTGGGGGTGCTGCTCTTTGCTCGTTGGGGAACCGAGCTGAAATGCGCCTCACTTCGTGTAGGGATCCAAGTCTCCCATAGGCCGACTTTGATGCACCAGCCTGGAATCAGCCTTGAGTCAGCCTATTATACATGCAAATATTATAACTTGTCAATGATTGTAGTAGGATGCGGGGTGAGTACGAAGAACATGGGCAAGTAAAATGCTATTATCTGTAACGTCTTGGCAGGCAGGTTAGAAGAGAGTTATTGATCCAGATAAGTTGACACATATGGGATCTACCTTTAAAAAGATCCTAAAAAATTGAACGTTATCCCATTCGATGGCCTCGAAGCTGCCATCTCTAACTGACCCGACGTAGTCTGAGTGATCTCTGAATGAAGCTGCCTCACTTGTCACCCTGGCGTCATCCATCGTTCACCAGAGCACTGATGATATGGAAGGGGTTTCCGGGGATGGGGATCAACCCCCGACTACCATTAATCGGCGGTTCGGATGGTCCTCAGGCCAGCTCGTAAGCTGCTCCGAAATCAGTCGAAATTTTGAAGAATCCATCTATAATCAAAGGACCATTGAGAAATGCAAGTTAAGTTGCGTCGAGGGTGTTGCAACTAGGACGAAAAGCGCAAGATAGCAAGCAGTAGAGAGTGCGGTATAATAGTTACGGACATCTTGTTAGAATCCTTACACACAGCCAAAACCACTTGTTGTCTTTAAAATGCCTTGGGCCTTGAGAGGCAGAAAAAAACAAAGCCCAACTATCGCCACTTATCATCGTGGCCTGACTCCTTGCAAACTTCGCCATCAGCTATTCAGACCTTGAGGAAGAACGAGATGTAAGGTGTGGTTGCACAGCATCAACGTGCAGAGAGATTCTTACGGAAAAATCACCCACATACGTCTACACCGCCATTCTAAGTCATCTTTCTAGGCTACTGCCTGTGAGGCCATTCGGTGGCTTGAAGAATTTTTCTCATGGCGTTTTTCTCCATTGTCGTCGGGCGTCATCTTGCATCCCAAGATACCACAAATCACACACACAGGCGCACTCGTATGGCTTCCATGCCATTCTTTAAGGCTGACAAGCGTCAGGCCTCCCTCCATGGATGTCTTGGCAAGAAAATTCTTTACTCTAGGAAAAGAGTATCATAAATGATGTAATAGTCAATAGCGTCTTCGCTTGCACATATAAACTCGATGACATCCCCCAAAGCTACCGTCAACCTAAAAAGCATTACCAACAGCAGCAAAGAGCCATCATAGGCCCTTATCTCCACCAAGATGACTGCTCAAGGTGAACTTTACGGTATCAGCTCCCTTTGCGAGACAAAATCCCTTTACAATCACTCTTCCAATCCCAGCACCGCCCATGCTCAATGGTCCGAGTTTGAGAATCCCACAGCGGAAGAGCAGCGTGTTCTCGGTCTCGGCAACCCTTTTGCCGTGATCCACAGACATTCTCGAATTTCGCAGGATGAAACTACTGTCGCTTGGGCCACCTACTCGATCGAGGCCCGAAGCCCACGACTCAGAAAGGTCCTCGACCAGATATTCTCGGACTACCCTGAGTGGTATCCTGATGATAGCCCTTACGCCGTTCATCCACCCTTCACGCCCTATGTTCACCGTTGGGAGGACATGACAACAGCTCTCGAGTCTGCGGATCCAACCACCAAAGGAGAGCTTGAGCTTCTCCGTCGGGAGCTCGAACCTCTTCTCCAACAACACCTTGATGCCCTGAAGAAGGCTAGAGATACGGGAGTGATTAGTTTCGACTTGCTGTGGCTCATTCTGGCCCCAGGATGTCTCATGCTTTCTCAAGAGGGAGGCAAAACTTGTATCTCAAGACTCCGGGACGTTGAACTTGTTCCACCGTCTAATATCATACCGAAGCAGCACTGGAGGCTTAGCCTCAGTCAGATTGACTGGAACGGTTCCTATACCGGTACGAAGACGACGACAAAGAAAATCTTCGAGTACAACGGGTCGATGTCAGTCATCAAGTTGGGTGTTTATCCTTTGGAGTTCGAGCAGAAACACAAGGCCATCCGGGAAGCTATGCTAGCCCGAGGACGAAAGTTTGAGGAGCTTCGCGGTTTCCAAGTCGCCACCTGCACTGGAAAGAAGTACACCTTTCGGGAGAATCGCTACGAGGAGTGGAAAGAGATTCCAAAGCAGGTATGTCTTCTTGCATCCTTCACAGAGAAGGGACCACATTAACCCATGTCAAAGGTATCTGGACGCATCATCATCGACGCTCATGCGTACATCAATTGCCAAGAAGACTTGCCTCCACAGCCTCGGTTGGGTCGATCAGAGGTCTGGATGCAACCAGTTTGTCTCGAAGAGGCTCCGGAAGAGTCAGATGATGAAGCTTCATCTGACAATGGATCTGAACATGGAGAGGCGTCCAAGAAGGAGAGGATGGAAGAGATACGCCCTCTCACTGATCTGGAGTGCATCCTTGCCGTGCCCCGCGTCAAGGGATTTGACCTCAGTACTAAAGAGTGGTGTATGTGAACTTCACCAAGATTTTCGGCCCAGATGGCAGGAAACTAACAGCACCTAGGCGAGTTCGACGTTGACGACATCGGAAAGGCGGACTGGGATGAGGCTCCATATGACAATCTCATGTTGCCGGCGGGTGACAAGGACCTCGTCATGGCATTTGCGGACCGTCAGCGCAGTGCAGGCATCTCTTTCGATGATTTCGTCAAGCATAAAGGTATGTAGCCAGTGCTGGTTCCGTAAACTACTTAGCAACGATCTGGTTGGACTGACAATGGGGATAGGCGAGGGCATAATCATCTTACTGTCCGGGCCCCCAGGTGTCGGGAAAACGCTCACGGCTGAGGCAGGTAAGTGATCTCCTATTTTGAAAGACTAGTGATCGTAATATTGACTGGGACATAGTGGCTGATAAATCCAAAACCCCCCTCTACATGTTGAGTGCTTCTGAACTTGGGACCGATCCAAGCAAGGTCGATAAGGTCTTGGCCAGAACCTTTGAGCTTTGTCGCCTTTGGTGTGCTCCACTTCTCCTTGACGAAGCCGATGTCTTTCTTGAAAAACGTGACTCCAACACTTTGGCTCGCAACGAACTCGTCTCAAGTAAGTCATGATATTCTGATATATACCCTATCCTAACAAAAATAACAATTTAGTCTTTCTACGACGCCTAGAGTTCTATCGCGGGCTAATGTTCCTAACAACAAACCGAATCAGCAACATTGACTCGGCGTTCAAGTCCAGGATTGACCTCACGCTCCCCTACCATGACCTCGACGAGAGCTCCCGCCGAGCTCTCTGGGTCAAGTTCATTGAAAGACACACGACAGAGGCTACTGACATTAACGATGAGGGCTACGACGAGTTGGCCAAAGCTGATCTCAACGGGCGAGAGATCAAAAACACGGTCAAGACAGCCTTTGTGTTGTCGCAGCACAAAGGAGAGCAGATCGGCATGTATCATCTCCGGACGGTGCTAGGTATTCGGAAGCGCGTTTCCGTGGCTCAGCTTGATGATGGTGAGCCACCTGCAAAACGGCGGAAGATGAATGGACATGTGTGGGAGAAGTGATGGATGTTGCTTGGAGGATAGAGTCGAGTGTTGTTGGGAGTGCTTGTCTTGGTCATCTTGGAAGTGATGGTTGTTCGGATTAGAAATAAAGGAAATCCGCCTTTTCTATTTCCAAACCAAGTACGTGAGGAACTGTAGTTAGGTTCTCCATGTCTATCTGACTCCTCCTTATCCCCGTCGTTCATTGGCTGGTGCAACCTCGCACATGTCTCACCTGATTCCTCATGACACCTCACAGATATTTCTATGCGTCTTTTAGAATCCATCATCTCTGCCCGCCGCAACCAGCACCCAACTAACCATGGCTGAAACGAACGAGCTGTGCGACTACTGCGCCCAAGTCCCTCTTGACAAGGATGTCCTTACAGCGACACACGTTGAAAAGTTCAACCTCGGACCCTGGTCCCGAGTCTTTGCTAGCCCTTGCCCCCTCTGTCGCCTCGTCCGGGACGCCTGTACCGAAGACTATCGAACCAATCCATCTCGTAAATCCCTTCCTGAGGACGCCATTTTGACCTGGAGCTATCATGAAGCACTCGAACATCGAGCCGCCTTTGCTATAGACGAGTGGCCGGAGCAGCACATTTGCTTTGCTGCCCCAACCGATGACAGCAGCAGCGATTTAGATGAAAGCTTCAACTACCTCCTCCCCTCAGTGGAATCCGAGCTGGATTTCTCCCGAGTCTCGAGATGGATATCGACGTGCACTGACACGCACGGCGACGACTGCGCTCTAAGCGAAGAGACATTTTCCACAGCATTCCCAGGACTTCGTGTCCTCCGCCTCATCGACGTCAGACAAAGCTGCTTGGTCGAGGTCCAAGAGTACCGCCCCTACATTGCACTCAGTTACGTTTGGGGAGCCGTGTCCAACTTTCGGCTGACAAAGTCAAACCTGGCTCCGCTTCTGGTCCCTGGGACGATTGGGGAAGTCTTTGCAAACCTGCCCAAGACGATATGTGATGCCATTACGCTTTGCATCAGACTTGGAGTGCAGTATCTATGGGTCGATACCCTATGCCTACTCCAGAATGATGAGGAAGATCTTGATCGGGGCATCAATGTGATGGATCAGATTTACGAGCGCCCCTGGTTGACGGTTGTCGCTGGCTGTGGATCTGATGCCAACGCTGGGCTACCTGGCGTTCAGATCGGTAGCCGGCCCTCAGTAAGGCCTGCCGTCGAGGTCAAACCAGGGATACGGTTAGGTCTTTACACAGGCATGGACCAGCTGCTCAAGAACTCGGTATATAACTCAAGGGGCTGGACGTATGTACACACCCCAAGCCCTAAACGTTGAGTTCACTAACATGCTTCAAAGGTTTCAAGAACACGTACTGTCTCGCCGGGCTCTCTACTTTGTTGACAACAAGGTCTTCTTTCGTTGCAGAAGCGCCGAGTTCTCAGAATCCTGCATCGACCGGTCTCGGGTGATTAAACCGTGGTACGACAACTCATCGCTACTTACTATGGCGGTGCACCTCGACGATCCCCTAGATGACTACTCAAGCATGCTCATGTACTATACCACCCGCGTCCTGACAGATCAAAATGATGTCCTGCGCGCCATGGCGGGTATTATTCGTCGCATCTCGGACAAAACCAATCTGGACTTTTTTCAAGGGCTACCGACAGGTGCACTTGACTGCTTTATCATCTTTAGATGTCATGGCTGTATTCTCCGTCGACGCAGGGGTTTCCCCAGCTACTCTTGGTGCGGATGGCGAGGAAGAATCGGGATAAACATGCCTTTCAAGGTGAATGCATGGCTCACTGAGACATGGATCGTCTGGTACAAGCGAAGCAAGTCAGGCGTCACGAGCCTCATATGGGATCCTGAGTCGATCCCAGTTGACGACGAATCACGCATTGGATACCGACCTAGAACCAAGTTTCAATCGCCAGTTGCGTTAGGCTTTCCAACAACACGCACAACACCTACCGAGACGCCCCAGCTCCCAGCTTCAATGCCTGAATATCCAGTTTTGCAGTTTTGGACATTGGCCGTGTACCTTAAACTCCAGAATGTCAACGTATTTACAGGGATATGTCGGCTCGAGGGGGAGTCTGGAGTTGATGTTGGGGAAATGTCCCTAGATGGCTTCGAAGAGACGGACTTCTTCTCGTCTCAAGATCTATTCGAAGTCATCCTCCTCTCACCGAAATACATAGGGTGGTCCGATCCATCTGAACCACGCTACAATGCCATGCTGGTTTCTTGTAGCGAAGGTCTTTCAGAGCGGCGGGGAAGGGGATACATACGGCAATCCATGATCAAAGAATCATTTTCGCCGGGCCCTGTCTGGAAGGAAGTCATTCTAGCTTAGCCGAGACGGTAGTGAGTTGCTTTGACTCAAAAATGCTGGGCCGGCCAGGTCCGCGTCTGGCTCCGTGGCCCCGATCAAAATGTGGGTCTCCTTGGGCCGGCCAGTCTCCGGCCTTGAGGGGCTTGGCCTACCCGGGACTCTTGCGCGTCAAGATTGCAGCAGATGCCAGATTAGCAAATAGCTAGACTTGCCTCTAAAATCAACTTGAGCAACTTTACTAGGAATCACCAAGCCTGGGAGAACATGTGAAATGGTGATAATGGCTCGAACGTTGGATAGTCCGATACACGCTCGGGGGGTGGGGCGATCTGTAACTACCTACCCAATCATGAACGTCGCGCTTGATTATTCGTGCGTTCTTATCGATAAAAACTCATCTCGAGTGCGATCTTTCCTCCTTGCTTCTCCTTCTGCCCCGTCCAATTCAATTCCCTTTGCCCTGTTAGTCGCCATGAGAGTTATTCCACATACTCTGGTCCGCCGAGGCGCTGCGACTCTCAAAACGTTGACATCAAGCCGAATTCACAAAACATCAAATCTTAAAAACAACCCTGAAAGACGTCATGACAAAAGCGCATCACCAACATCAAAACCAAGGGCTATATCTGAGTCTGTCCATAACCATACACCAACAAGCAATCACCAGACTACTGTCCAAGTTAAAGAACAATCATCCAACACGGCAAAACCCTCACCGTTCCCGGATTTCCTTCGCCCCACACCAAGCGAGTGCAAGAAGGCACACGACATTCTTAAAGGCCTCCATGGCGATGCCGTCCGTGAAGTATTTACAGCCGAAGACGCGCCAGCCGAAGACGCGCCAGCCGAAGACGCGCCAGCCGAAGACGCGCCAGCCGAAGACGCGCCAGCCGAAGACGCGCCAGCCGAAGACGCGCCAGCCGAAGACTACCCCTACGCCATGGACGCACTGGTGGTCGCAGCTCTGAGCCAAGCCACAAGTTGGTCCAACGTGAAGAAAGCAATGCAAAGCATGAAGGACGTATACGGCTCGCCATTCGCATATTCATCCATCGTCGAGGGCGGCAACGACAAGCTTGTAGATGCCCTCCGACCTGGTGGCATGCAAAATCGCAAGGCCAAGATCCTGATGACCCTGCTGAACGATGTCAAGAGCAAGTACGGAAAATGGGACCTGCAGCACCTCTTTACCAAGACTGACGACGAGGTGATTACCGAAGTGACCCAGTTCTGGGGAATCGGGCTAAAGTGTGCACACTCCCTCATCAGCGTCTGTCTCAAAAGGGACGTGTTTGCTATCGATACTCACATATATCGGCTGTCAGGGCTTTGGGGCTGGAGACCAGCCGAAGCGACCATACTGAGGGCGCAGGCCCATCTGGACGCCAGGATACCGAATGAGCTAAAGTTCCCGCTGCATTATCTGATGATAGCTCATGGGAGTTCATGCCTAAGGTGTCGTGAAAATGGGAAACCGCGAGGACACTGCAAATTTGAGAAACTTTCCAAGAAAGATCTTTGAGGGGCCCTCGAGTTCAACAAGGCCCGAGGCACCTGACAAGAACAACGCTCTTTCACACTGGGAATGAAGAGATGGGAATTGAGTTCAGTGTATGAAGACGTACCCACCGCATGACAGTTCTCCGGTAGCCTAAGACCAATGGTGTGGACAATTGGTGAGGTCAACCGGCCTCGGCTTCAACAATAGGGGGAATCGGCGAATGAATCGCCCTTCTCGGAAATATCTTGAAATATCAGGGCACTGTTTATTTCTTGTACCGTCCAAGTTAGCCGTCCATTGAAGAAGCAGATAAGCGCTAGTCTGCCCTTCTCGGATCATGGTTTTACTTGTCCGTGGGTTTCCATGTATGGCCGAGAGGCTTGACCGGGTCCGTTTATCTCTGTCCCCCTTTGCCTCACCCGGTGTTAAGTTTAAAGGGGTTAACTTTCTGTAATAGTAGTCTTCGCTGGTTCATCTATCAACTACTTGCAGAGTTCATGCCATGGTAGCCCAGCATGTAATTGCCTTCATCCCACTGCGTAGAGAAGCAATTCAAGCCGTGGCAACAAACCTGACATCGGTCATTACATAGCTTTTACTCGAGCCAAGATTCCTCCATCTTTGCCAGAAATAAAAGATACAGCTTCTAAGTGGTAGCTTTCTCCTTTGACTCCTTGTCCGCCAGAGTGGACTCCAGACCTTCTTCAACCGTGATTTCTTCCCCACAGATAATCAGATCGTCGCTGGGTTGGCAAGTACTCTTACCATAGATCCAGTAGCTGTAGAGGAGAAAGATAACCAGAGCTCCAACAACAGCAGAAGCCCAGTTCATCATCGAAGGAAGAGGCTAGGTGTAACGAACCTTTCTCTTGGTTCGAATACACTGAGCGCATGCGCCGGCGTTTCGAGCGATCATTGCACCTGACGCGCATGCGCGTCGCAGTTCTTCGGTTCACAGGAAGAGGGGGAAGGGATTCAGTTCAACCCCGGCTTGAGACGAGGGGGGTCGACTAGTCACGTGAGTTTAAGTCTTAACTATAGGGTAAGCCAGTCAAACCCCTTTTTCAACTCCTTTGGATACTGACCATGGCCCCAATCACGAGAAAGGATAAGGTGGATTGGATTGGCTTTGATCGACTGATCGAAGTATCTAGGTTTGCAGAGCAGGGAAATTAAATGTATAGCCTAGGGGAGTCAGAAACCATCTGTTTGTATTGACTTTGACCACCTTGGCAAGCACTCCCATCGGTTAGACCCCCGACAGGTCCGTCATCAAAATCGGCTCCGGCATTAAAATCACAGCATGCAGTGGAATGATTGTAATTGTAGGACCAACCCCCGATATGCTGGGGCTCTACTTATGCCCTGTAAGGCTGGACCTTGCCCTAAAAGATCCGGACCGGGCTTATTCTGCCCGTGTCAGGCCATGTGTTATATTACCCGTGATTTTACGGCCGAGACGGCTTGCACACAAAAGCCGGTCCGTTTATGTCCGTGTCCCTTTTGCTTCGCCAGGTGATAAACCCGCCGCCTGTGATTCTTGTTTTATAAGACCATTGGCTGCTTCTGTTAAACATGAATTGCTTTAAATCATGCCAGCACAGTTGGTGGGCGACCATTGAGACCACAACCGCCCAGTGAGACTACCCAAGTCCCCGACATCACTTCAGCTCTGAACCAGCAGCTCGTTAACCTGATCAGGCACGATGCCAGGAACGTTGGATAACCCGACGTTCAAAGAGAGTAGCAACTTTCCTCTACCGGGAACTGCTTCGACTCTTTCCGGCTCTACTACCCCGAATGATCCCGAGAAACTCCCACGTGCATCGACCGATCGCGTTCCAGACACTGGAAACATCAACATGAATGAAAGACACTCCGTTGTTCGGGAACTTGCCCGACAGTACACGAAACATTCTGCAATCTCTGTGGACGACTCATCCTCCATCTCTGCCAGCACTGATCCCAACTCCCCCCTGAACCCACGAGGTAACAAGTTCAGCGCACGAACCTGGGCCAAGACCATCGCCAAGGCCGCCAACGATCGAGGCCAGGGCTTTCGCCGTGTTGGATTGTGTTTCCAAAACGTCAATGTCTTTGGATATGGCACGCCAACTGACTTTCAGAAGGATGTGGGCAACGTGTGGTTGGCGTTGCCAGCTATGACGCGTCGTCCGTTTTCCAAGACGGCTGGTCAAACCCGCATTGACATTCTTCGCCAGTTCGATGGTCTTATTCGTCCTGGTGAGATGTGTGTTGTCTTGGGACCGCCTGGCTCGGGTTGTTCGACTTTCCTCAAGACCATTTCGGGCGAGACCAACGGTATTTACATCAACAAAGGGGATGCCTACTTCAACTACCAGGGAATCCCGGCTGACGAGATGCACACCGCGCACCGAGGTGATGCGATCTATACTGCTGAGGTTGATGTTCACTTTCCGCAAATGACTGTCGGTGAGACCTTGACGTTTGCTTCTCGCGCTCGTTGTCCAAGGGATTTGCCCGAGGGCGTGACTCGTAACCAGTACGCATCCCCCATGTCCAACGTTTGGGAGTTCATACTAACATGAGACTTGACAGATACTGCGAACACTACAGGGACGTCGTCATGGCTATGTACGGCATCAGTAACACCGTTAATACTAAGGTCGGAAACGACTTTGAGAGAGGCGTATCAGGAGGTGAGCGCAAGCGCGTAACCATTGCTGAAGCAACTCTCTCGAACGCGCCTTTCCAATGCTGGGACAAGTAAGTCAAGTTCTTGTTCTACGATAAACCTGATTATGCTAACTATCTGTCCACAGTTCAACTCGTGGTCTCGACTCTGGCAACGCTATCGAGTTCTGCAAGACCCTTCGCCTCCAGTCAGAGCTCTTTGGCCAAACATGCGCCGTATCGATTTACCAAGCCCCGCAAAGCGCCTACGACCTCTTCGATAAAGCCACCGTTCTCTATGAAGGCCGTCAGATTTACTTTGGCCCAGCATCCAAGGCGAAGGAGTATTTCATCAACCTTGGATTCGAGTGTCCAGCCCGTCAAACGACCCCCGATTTTCTCACGTCCATGACCTCGCCAACGGAGCGTATTCCTCGCGCTGGATGCAATCCTCCACGAACACCTGACGAGTTTGCAGCAGCTTGGAGAGCCAGTGCCGAGTATAAAGCGCTACAAGCAGAGATCGAAGAGTACAAGACTCAACACCCCATCAACGGGCCCGATGCCGAGACTTACAGACAACTCAAAAAGTCAGCTCAATCCAAGGGTCAACGCCTCAACTCGCCATACATCCTCACTTACTCCCAACAAGTCCAACTCTGTCTCTGGCGTGGATTCAGGCGACTCATTGCAGATCCGTGGATGACTGTGGGAATGCTCATTGCAAATCTGGTCCTCGGCCTCATCGTCTCTTCTTTGTTTTACAACATGCGAATGGACACTGGTTCATTCTTTACTCGCGGTTGTGTTCTCTTCGTTTCTATTCTCTTCAACGCTTTTGCGTCGGCCCTTGAGATCATGACGCTGTATGACCAACGACCTATTGTTGAAAAGCATTCCCGGTATGCATTCTATCATCCGTCCGCTGAGGCTTATGCTTCCGTTCTTGTCGATCTCCCGTACAAGGTCCTCAACGCCATTGTCTTTAACCTGGTCTTTTACTTTATGACCAACCTCCGTCGGGAGCCCGGGCCTTTTTTCTTCTACCTGTTCGTGGTTTTTCTCATTGTCATGGCCATGTCTGGCGTTTTCAGATCAATGTGAGTCTCCCCATCTCCCCGAGAGTTGAGTAAGTACTGACAGAGTAACAGCGCCTCCATGTCACGCACCGTATACGAAGCCGAAATTCCTTCCGCAGTTTTGTTGATTGCCTTGATCGTATTTACCGGCTTCGTCATCCCCGTTGACTACATGCTCGACTGGTGCCGATGGATCAACTATCTTAACCCCGTGGCCTACGGTTTCGAGTCGCTGATGGTCAACGAATTCCACGGCCGAGATTTCAAGTGTTCGACTTACATTCCCGACTACGCCGATGCCAACTCCAAGTCCGTGGCATGCAACGCGATTGGTGCCATCCCTGGCCAGGCCTATGTCAACGGAGACGCCTACATCAACTCGGCATACAGCTACTATCACGCTCACAAGTGGAGAAACGTCGGCGTTGTCATTGCGATGATCATCTTCAATCACGCCGTCTACTTTATCGCCACCGAGTACATCACGGCCAAGAAGTCCAAGGGTGAAGTTCTCGTTTTCCGCAAAGGCTTCGTTCCGCCAAGTTCCGTCAAGACCAACAACGACATCGAAAAGTCTACTTCCGACCTCCCAACTATTTTGAGAAAGCCCGACAACAACGCTCTCAATAGCAAGGGAGCTTTCCAGGGTTCGGTCAGTGTCTTTCACTGGAACAACGTCTGCTATGACATCAAGGTCAAGAAGCAACCTCGACGCATTTTGGATCACGTGGATGGTTGGGTCAAACCCGGTACACTCACGGCCTTGATGGGAGTTTCAGGCGCTGGAAAAACGTCTCTGTTGGATTGCTTGGCTGATCGCGTCGGGACGGGCGTTATCACTGGCGAGATGCTTGTGGACGGAAAGATGCGTGATCACAGCTTTCAGCGCAAGACAGGTTATGTCCAACAGCAAGATTTGCATCTTGAGACGAGTACCGTTCGAGAGGTAAGTTGACGCGATCGGCAAGGTTTTAGAAGGCGTTTCTGACAGAATCAAACAGGCCTTGGAATTCTCTGCTCTTCTCCGTCAACCAGCCAGCACGCCAAAGAATGAGAAGCTAGCCTACGTAGATGAAGTCATCCGCCTCCTCGACATGGAAGAATACGCCGATGCAGTTGTCGGCGTGTTAGGAGAAGGCCTCAACGTCGAGCAACGCAAGCGTTTAACCATAGGTGTTGAACTTGCGGCAAAGCCACCTCTCCTCCTTTTCGTCGATGAGCCAACGTCAGGTCTTGACTCGCAGACCAGTTGGGCTGTCCTGGACTTGCTTGAGAAGCTATCGAAAGCCGGTCAGAGTATCCTCTGTACGATTCATCAACCTTCTGCTATCCTGTTTCAACGGTTTGATCGCCTTCTCTTTCTTTCTAAGAACGGCCGCACTGTCTACTTCGGTAAGTACTCTTCTTTATTTACCCACTCTTCTACTCAGTCATACTCGTGAAGTAGGACTAACCACGCTATAGGCGACATTGGTGACCACTCCAAGACTCTCACCGAGTACTTTGAACGAAACGGCGCGCCGGCTTGTCACCATGGAGAGAATCCAGCCGAATGGATGCTCGAAGTGACTGGAGACGCCCCAGGAAGCCAGTCAGACACTGACTGGCACCAAATCTGGCGTTCTAGCCCAGAGTATCAAGCAGTCCAGGACGAATTGGCTCGCCTACGGTCTCTTGGCACCGAACGATCATCCACCGACGCTCGCGACCCTGCCTCCTATCTTGAATTCGCTGCACCTCTCCGGGACCAATTTTTCGTCGTCATCCGCCGCGTGTTTCAACAATACTGGCGTACACCCACCTACATTTACTCCAAATTCGTCCTCTGCATTTCCGTCAGCCTGTTCATTGGCCTCGTTTTTCTCGACGCTCCTCTCACGATCCAGGGTCTTCAGAACCAGATGTTTGCGCTTTTCGAATTCTGCAGTATCCTGGGACAATTAGTGCAGCAACAACTCCCACATTTCGTTACACAGCGAAATCTCTATGAAGTCCGTGAGCGTCCCTCAAAGACGTATTCCTGGAAGATTTTCATGTTCAGTCAGATCATTGTCGAAATTCCTTGGAATATTCTGGCCTCCGTCTTCATGTGGGCGTTTATCTACTTTCCGGTTGGCATGTATAAAAACGCCGACGCCGCCGGACAAGGCGCAGAGAGAGGCGCCCTGTCCTGGCTTCTCTTCCTCCAATTCCTTTTGTTTACATGTACTTTTGCCAATATGTGCATTTCCTTTACTGATTCAGCTGAAGGTGGAGGCAGTGCAGCCAACTTGCTCTTCATGCTGGTGTTTTTCTTCTGTGGCGTCCTGGCCTCGCCTACCTCGATGCCAGGTTTCTGGATTTTCCTCTATAGAGTGTCGCCGCTCAATTATTGGATCTCGGCTGTCTTATCCACCGGAATTGCCAACGTGGACATTACCTGTGCGGCCAACGAGTACACCACCATCATTCCGCCGACGAACCAGACTTGTGGCGATTACATGGCCGGGTATATGTCAACTATGGGTGGATATTTGCTGGATCCTGATGCGATGAGTGATTGCAAATACTGCAAGATGAAGGAGACCAACACCTACTTGGCCGGCATCAGCTCTCACTACAACGAGAGATGGCGCAATTTCGGCATTGGTTGGGCTTACATTTTTTTCAACGTCATTGCAGCCTTGATTCTGTACTATCTTGTTCGGATGCCTAAGAGGAACAAGAAGATCTAGCCTGGTTTTAGGTGGGCGAGATGGTAGAAAGAGGATGAAACCTCAACAGTTGGCATTTACTTTCAGTTGTGTATTTCTAGATAACGGAGTTTGACTATCGACAGAGATGCCTTGGGGACAGTAGCATGGTTTGGAGTAGATATTTGAAATCTGATATATAGTGGGGGGGTGACGGATGTGCCGAGCTGTATGGGCTTGGGCCGGGATTATGGAATCGCAACTCAGATATACAGTATAATAGCACGGAACAGCAGAGCTTGCAATGGGCATTGAGAGGTCATTCTAGCTGTATTAATAAGTGCTCGCTTGTATGTCATCCGCTTTCAGTACCAACTAAGCCAATCAAGTGACATAGCACGGTTCCGTCAGCGAAGTCACGAATAAACCTTGAGAAAGCCTTGCGAGAGACAAGATGAAAATGATGTGGATAAAATGGATGCCTGCCGCGTGGCGTGGCGCATTTCAGGCCGCCTTTGAGGCCGCATGCAATCAGGCTGTGAGGCCTCCAAGACTTCCACCGTGGCATAAACACCTCTGACGCACCTTGTCCTGAACCTTCGGATCAAATCAACACACTGAAAATGTCTGGGTTCGAGATTGTGGGAGTTGTCGGGCTCCTCGGAAGCGTCAAAGGCGCTGTCGAAACCTTTAACCTGCTTGCCGACCTCTTCGCCTCGGACACCGGGCTTGGGCACGTAGCGTTGATGTACAGCCTCGAGAGCATCCGCTTCAAGGTCTGGTGCGAGAATGTCAAGGCGGACGACGAGTCTGCCTGTCTCCTCCGCAAACTGCCCCAGGAGATTCAGATATGTGTCGCCAACGTCATGGCCGAGAGGGTAGAAATTCAGGAAACGATCAAAAAGGACTTTGTCGACAAGTATAAACTCCCACCATTGCAGCAATTGCCCCCAGGCGTCGCGTTCAGCCCAAAAAGTTCACGGATTGCCCAGTTGCGGTCACAGTATGCCAAGCTCAAGCTGCGTCATCGCTGGAGCTGGGTCACAAGGAAGAAGCCAGAGTTGAAGGATTTGGTGAAGAAGATTCAGGAGTTGAATGCGCACCTAGACAGGCTTGTGCCTCAGACCGAGGCTGACAAGGCGAGATTGGTCAAGGCTGTACTCACACAGCTCGACGAGCGCCTCTCCCTCGCGGCGATGTTTGACCCCAAAGGTTCTGAGGATTCACTCCTGTCTTTGGCCTGTCAGATAAAGACCATACATGAACAGGATCCAGATGCTGCTGTGGCTCATGTAAAATACATTCAAAGCGGAGAGATCTCAGTTTTCTGTAATCCCGAAGTCATGGATGGTCGGCATACTGGCATCTACAGCGCAACAGGGGGACATGGCGACAAGGTTCTTGTCGAGTGGAAAGGGATCAAGGCTGGTACACATAGGGAAAAGGACATTGTGACCCGGATCCAGGTTCTTGGCGCCCTGTTGTCCACTCGAGACGCAGAGCCATTTCACCGTATGCCATTTGTCGGCATCTTCGACGATACGGACTTTGAGAGCCGTCAAGGAAACCGGCGTATTGGGCTCGTCTACCGCATCCCGAAGAGTCTCGGCAATCTCGACTCACCTTCCAGTCTTGCCGAACGCATCGGAAAAGCCGAGACACGTCCGGCACTGGGTGATCGGTTTGAGCTTGCGACTAAACTCGCCTCAGCCATGTCTCTATTCCACGCAACCAACTGGTTACACAAGTCATTCCGCAGTGACAATATCCTCTTTGGCGAAGATGAGGATATCACTAAGCCATACATTTTAGGCTTCGGATACAGTCGCCCAGCCGGTGATGACTCGATAGAGACTCACCCCGCGGGTGACGCGAAGCTCGACCTCTACTATCACCCGGATGTGGGTGAAGGGTGGACAAAGGTCAAGGACATATATAGTCTAGGCATCGTGTTACTCGAAGTGGCATTTTGGAGGCCCATGTTCGAGGAGCGGCTCCTGGGGATGGGACTGCATCAGGTGTCGGAAGACATAGCGGCATCTTTGAACGGCACGTTTGGTCAAAACTTGGTGGGCATGGTAGGACAGGTCTATGTAGACGTTGTCAAACGTTGTTTGGCTGGCTCTTTTGACGTTCAGACGGGTGAGACACGAGAGGAAGCAATGGAGCTAAGTAGAAAGTTTTCTTACTCCGTTATTCAACCTTTGGCTTCATGTAAGGCCTAGGTATTCTGGGAAGATACGTGATGGATGTTGGGTTTCTGGGTGATTGCCTTAACTCCCGCATTTAAATAGATCTCCAATCGAAGCAAAATAATTACAGAGTGCTCTTCCAATTTTCCCACCCTTCCTTCAGCTTGGTCTGCAACTGACCCCCAAAACCACTCGGGGGTTCAGGGGCAGGTTGAACGTAGTGACCTGGCTGTCCCCTTTGCCCAGTAGCCACCGCATACGTGCTATCCAGTATCATAAATTCCTGAAGCGTCGAGACCATAGAGAGACCATTGTGCCGGGTAGTTTCCATCACGTTGTCTTCTAGCGGAGAGACTCCGTTTCCTTCCCAAGGCATCATCTTGGGCCAGTCACCTTGGTTCCGTCGCGCGCAACGATGTGCGTCTAGATACGCGTCCTTGTCAGCCATGCTTTCATTATGAAGCATTTAGTCTTCTTACCTAGAATTGGATCCTTGGAATGAAAAAGATCTCTCCAATTTGGTCGCCCTAAAAGTATGAGTTGGACTCTCATGTTGGCATCTGCAAGGCTCCCGGCTGTTCGGGAACCATGACGAACCAGAATATCGAGGACCCGTTCCATGTCGTTGTTGAAAAGCTCCTTCTCTTGACGCCCCCCATTACAGACCCAGGGAGGGCATATGCCCCCGAGCTTTATAGCCAGGGCCAACCCTACCGCTGTGTGTCCCGCAAACCTGCCATCATTTTTTGGTATCTCCAGGTCGAGCACGGCTCCGTGTTTGACGAGAACTTGGACGGCCAATACATTACCCCTGGACGCGGCAAGCTGTAGAGGAGTGTACCGGGTGTTCTCGCCGATATAATCGTAGTCGTTGATCTCCGTAGAGAATGTTTTGACAAGGGTTTCTAAGACGGTAGCATTCTGAGCATTGGCAACTTTGTGGCTTGGCAATCCCTTCCATGCACTAAGATACACAAAGATTGGCTTTCGAAGTGACAGGGTTCTATAGGAAGAAAGCTTCCCGCACTTTTGAACAAGCCACTCAACTCTGTCGGCAGTCAGTTTGCGGCATAGGAGAAGACTGTCAAACGCAGTCAAGCCCTTGCCTTCCTGACTAGGGCCAAGAAGTCTGTATCTTTCAGAGTTTCTGTATATGAGGTCGGCAATCTCCTTTGCCGACTCCGAATCTGGATTCATTCCCAGAGCCTGTTCAAACGGCGTGAAGCCATCGTCGACCTCGGCATAGGGATTGGCGTCGTGTGAGAGCAGTTCACGAGCATAGCCCGGCCACGTTTTCATGGCTGCGGAGTGTAGAGGCGTGAATCCGTTACGGGTAGGAATGTTGACTAGGCTTGGGAATGTTTTCAGAAGGAATAAGAATATGTCTCCTGCATCGTGGTAAATCGCTCGGTGGAGGGCTGTGTAGCCGTCGAAACTATCGAGGTCGCTCAAGATGGGCAATGGGTCGACACCTTTCGATCTGAAATTGTCTATGAACAGCTTGAACAGATCTGTGTCTTTGTCGCAGATGGCGTGGTACAGTGCGATAACGCGTGCTGGGGCTTGCAGCAATGCTGGATTAGCCCCGAGGGAGAGGAGAGCTTTACTAGTCGCTAACCTGGCCTGAGGAAAGTCTTTTTTGTGGTAAATGTGCCGAAAGAGGTTGAAAGATTGGCGTTGCTCCATTGAAAGTCGTAGTGCGAGAGTGCATTGCGTAGGCCCCAACGTAGGAGATTCAGGTGTGGGAGTGATACCAGGTCCGAGGTTCTCAATCCCAAGCCCCTGCCACAGCCACAGTTGTGCAAGACTTGTTAGACTTGCAGCTTGAAGATCCTTATCGACCAAATCTGGCTCGGCTTTAACCACCAACGAAAGCATGTCGTAATGGTGGCAAATCGAGAGCACATAGATGAGGGTTTTGTAGTCTAGTATGCTCAGCCGGCGGCCAATTGTGTGCAGACTCAGTAGCTTTTCGAATAACTCGCGACGACACTTGAGAGTGGCCCAGAACAAAGGAATTCCTATGGCTCGCAAGGGAAACAAACGCGGATCCCAAGGGTGTTCAAAGTTCTCCGCTGCGAGTTTTGCACCCCCAGGAATCAACAGTGGTGCGAGTTCTGCAGCATCTGAATCGTCCATCAATGGCAAGAGGTGAAATATCGTGAGTCCGTATTTGTTGATATGGTGTGTCTCGGCGCCCTGATGGCAAAGGTACTTTGCGACCTGAAGGTTCCCCCCTCGGACAGCGTGGAAAATAGGGGTCTCGTTGGCAGTGGTTGTTGCGTTGATATTTGCCTGCTTCTCGAGTAGAAGATACTCAACATATGCTTTTTCTCCAGCCATGGCGCAAAGGTGAAGGGCTGTCCTTTGGTCTTCTCCATAGACGCTACAGGGATCTAGGCGTTGGCGAACAATCTCAACGTTGGAGGATCCCATCTGTAGATCAGGTTCGCCCATTGCGCTGATGTAGAGTCTGTTGGCTATAGACCAACGATTCATCCTAGCACTCATCTCCACAGACTCATAAAGACCGGGATAGTTGTCTTTGAGGTACTTGGAGGCTGCCACGTCGCCATGATCGAATATGGCAATAGCACACCAAAGCTTTCTCGGCAGTTCTGCTGAGAGTCGGCGCTCTGCAATCTCTTCGAGCAGACAAAACATGAATTGATCGCGCGGATTGCCCAGGCGAGCAGCGAGAGCATACCACTCTAGACCTACCTGTTGATCGACGTCCACACCCCGACCCCAAATGTATGAAGAGCTGAGGGACCTCAGCGCGGACGCAATTCGCCGGGTTCGATGTGATTGTGGCCGGATGTTGCTGCGGATAAAATTTATGTGCCTTGACAGCTCCTCCCCTTTATAGGGGGTATGTTCTTCCAGATCGGCCAACTTATCAACAGGAAGCGACTTCTTGATCTCCTCACCGGCTGCCAGCAGGGCACGGAAGACGTTGGCTTGGAAAGCAGCTGATCGATGGGTCAACGATGAGTATCCCACCTTCATTCATGTCAGCATAACGCTCAACCCCATATAGTTCTTGAGGGAAGTACATTTATAGCATTAACTAGGTTGTCATTCCAGAAAGCAGGGCTGGGCTGATTCTCAGTGGCGGTGGTCGATCTGTTTTCCTGTTAGTTAGCATTCATGGGAATATCCATGTGCTGAACAGGATGTACTCACAGGTGCGATGTGTCTCTGCCCACAGCCTGGGCCCAGGGCAAGAAACAATCGTTAAGCACATCTTGCATTTGTTTCCTATTCCGTTGATGGCGGCAAAGGGTTGACACAACTGTCAGCCTCAGTAGTATCCCAGCGGTGCCAGTTGGGGGCAAGGATTGGCACGCCAACTTCGTCATACTTCCTTCATCTTCATCCGGCATCAGCTTCACAGACTCGATGAACCGGCGCTTGGTTTCAGTATCAAATTGATACTGCATATGAGGATCCAGGAAGGTCCCCCCAGGCGGGATGAAACCCTCAGCTGACCATAGAGTAGCCACAACCATTCCAAACGAGTACACATCTGCCAGTTGCCAGTTGGTATCTGGGTGTCGCCGAAGGGCCTCGGGTGACTGCCAGGTCGGTGTCCCGATAGCGAACTCGGTCGCACCGTACGATGAAGCCCCTGCAACACCAGTCAAGTCCGATATCTGCGCGACAACATCCCGAGAAGGATGGCGCGTGACGAGGATGTTCCTGGGCTTTAGGTCTCCATGGACGAGACCGGCATAGTGAATGGCAGCCACGCCCAGGGCGATATCCAAACTCAGGTGAGACTTTCTGGCCACGCTGCTGTATGACCGCAAATCCTGTAGACAGTCTTCAAGTGTGCCTAACTTGGTGAGTCAAAGGACATATCTGGCTGCTCGGGAGAAATACCAAAGTGAGCAAACTCAAGGCCTAGGATTGGGAGTACACTAGTATCCTCCCAGGCGATGTGCTTCAGCTTGCAGATGTTCTCATGTGCACGTAGAGCCGGGTGACAAAGTGCTGTCAACTCATGCCAGAGCCAGTGATAGATCTTCTTGTCCGACGCGGGACCATCATGTGCTGAGGTGTATCTTTTGTAAGCCACCAAAGTCGTCGACGCTATCAATGTCAACAATGAGCCTTCATGTTAGCATATAAAAAGGGTGAAGGATGGGATAGCTCACGCTGGATGTCTTCTGGTGGTTTCAGGAGCATGACAGTGCTGGATACACCAGTTCCGATAATGTACTCAGACGGCAGCTGATGGAACCCGGGTCCTGAATACCCAGGTTCTAGGTGGCCCCTCGAAGCTGCAAGCATGATATCACCGAGATTCTCCTGCTTTACGTCGAGTGTATCTACAAACGACACCAGGGAAAGGGTCTCCGGGGGGGCAGTAAGCACAAAGCTGTCGTCCTCGATTGTCTTATCAACATTGTCGAGATCTAGACAGGCCAAGTCGATATTGAGGCCATCTGTTTCTGGCTCTCGAACAAAGGACGATATGACGGGCATGGTGGCTTGGGTTGAACGGCAAAGTTGGAGAAAGATAGAGGTAGAGAAAGGTGAGAGGGATTAAGAAAAATGGTCAAGGAAGGACTTGAGGCTGTGTTTTTAGGCATGAAGGCAACCGCATCACTCAATCGAGGGTATAAGGACCATCATTGGGCCTCTACGCGCGTGGCGTAATTTCTGCAGACAACTCGCATGAGCTGAAGATCCACAACGTCTGGACCATAGCCGGCGGTTAGAAAGGGCCTTTATGAGGAATAAGGGACAATATAAATGATATTTGAGAGTAGTATGTTGAATATAAATGAGTTGACGTCAATGGAGTGAAATGACACCCGCAGAAAGGCTGATGACACTTCATACCAACCTCAGAGTCGGTAGAAGCCAAGAGGCCAACGGCCAATCTACTTCAGGACATCTTTCGTCCAAGAATGCCTTGTGTCTCGATTCTCCCAAATTGGCGAGGACGGAGTTATCTGTTTCAATCGCTCCAGAGCGGCACGAATCCCCTCCTTGTCCACATCCTTTCCTTCGTAATACTCGTGCATTGCGTCTACCAGGTATAAGTCATCGGCTATTTCCGGCCAGTCTATCGATGACCGATATGATGTCAGGGGTTTGGTCGGGCTGATGAACCGCTCGTATTTGTCACGAAATATGTGGTAATGCGTCGTTGCGTCCCAGGGATCCCAGCGCCAGCGGTTCTCCGAGGTGGCTCTGATGGGGAGAGGGTTCTCTATCGCAGCGGATTCGTCCTTTCCGCCGAGTAGAAACTGCATAAGCTTCCCAAATTGCTCCGTTGTGGGGGGAAATAGAGTATAAGGACCCCCTCGACGTCCCGCATGGAGGTACACTTCCCTACACTACTGTGGTGTCAGCATATATGTTGAAGGAATCATGGAACCTATAGCACCTCAGTTTCCGACTCTCCTCTGTTAAATAATACGACGCCTCCGAATATCTTCGCTTCGGCCCAGTAGGCCACCATGTCAGCGACTCCGTTCGGGTACTGTTCAACGGCTGTGTAAAATGCGTGGCAGAAAGCGGTAGGGTATCGAAAAGAGTCCCATCGACTCATATCTCGGGGCTGATGTATCCATTTTTCATATTCGTTGTGTGTATGGTTTACTCCATCCAGCTGGTATACGTGAACAGCAATCTGATGACATGATACTGCGAGGAGTTCAAGGAGACGAAGATGAAAGGGTAACGAGCCGAACGCCGCTTGTGCAAAGGCGTTAAGCAACTAATAGAGGGCTTAGCATTCATTCAGACGGGGACGTACGAGGTGGACCTGCAGGCAATTTAAAGCGCAATTTCGTAACTGCAAAGTTTGATCGAAGTTCTCGAGCTCTCTCGATAATTCCAGGGCAGAGTTCATCATGTTGATTTGCTGGATGTCCATTTTGTGGCCAGTGAAATTCTATATATGAACGTCTAGTGGGAAGTCCATCGATAATTTCAGCAAAGGTGTGTTCCGCCGGGCCCGTCTTTAACATCCGCATAAGAGCTTGCTCGAAACCTTGCCGGTGACCTGCTTCTAGAAACTCAACACCGAATGACTCGCCTGATTCGCCGCCAGCCATTTCCAGGGCTACCAGAGAAGAACCAAAGAGAGAGAGGGAGAGATGGAAAGAGGGAAACCCGTCGTACAAAGCACCCGGATTGGCCGATAGAACTGAGAAAACGGTGGTTTGAATAGCGTAATGCGGCTAAGAAACACCGCACCAATGAAAAGGAAAGAAGAATGCAAGTTGAAAATGAGGCAGATCAGCCCACCGGATTTTGGATCGATCTGCGAGAAAATGAGGAGAACAGAACAGGGGGGGAGCTAGTCAAAACCTCCGCATGTGCCCACCCTTTTGAGATTTACAAACTCAGCAGAAACCCAAGAATTAGGTACTGTTGAGCAGAGAGTGTTTCACAGTTGGAAACGGCTAAACAACAGTTCAAAGAGAGTTCTCTAGTTCCCTTAAATGTCCTGTTGGGCTCGGCGCCAATCAGGCCCAAGACATTAGGTTTCTCGGGTAACGCCTAAGGCCCTGATCATGAACTGGG
>JABCKC010001614.1:0-27085 GCA_013186395.1 Fusarium papillatum | reverse complement strand
GCGCTTACGTGACTGCGGCGCTTGCTTATCAAGTATGTTAGCTTTAATATAACTGTTTATCTGGAATTGCCTACAGCTATTCCTGTGGTTGAAAGCTGGAGCAATCGCAGCAGCCTGTCACCACCCAAACGGTCTGCCGCAGCCAGAGGCACCGATTGTTCCATTACAATGGGGCGTGATGAGGAGATCAGAGTCTGGGGATGGAAGTGGTTATGGACATTGTAGTCTTTCTCGTGAGGAAGTAGGGGAGCTGCAGGATGGTGAGGAGTATCTTTGAGTGGACTGGAGCCCCTAGCCAACAACATTGGCAATATTTTATTTTCTGAATATCACGCGGCTTGGTAGACCCAGATCTGGCTATCTCGATTTATACAGCACCCAATGTGTAAGATGAATCTAAGGCCCCCATACATCTCTCTCGTGAAATACCGACTATGCAGATGAAAAAGATCAGCTACTAACCTGCCCCCCCCTTTTCTTTCTGCGCAATAGGTTCTGGTGAGTATTTTATCGGATTTCGTCCCGGCTTGCCGGTCTTTCTCTCTTATCAATAGGCTAGGAGAAGGGAGCTTGTGGGTTGGCAGATCTTTCTGTCAAGGCGTGTGTGATCAACGGTGGCAACATGATTCGAGCCTGACCCTGGCGACCCTCACCAGTCCAAAGCATCGGAACATCGACGTTACCGAGCCTCAAAGACGGCGGTGCACAACGACGCTGACGTAGCCTATCCACTCAATCCTAGCGATAGTGACAAGCAATCCATGGCAGCCCCTCCATAGACCCATCGGCAGTCAGGTTCCCCTCCCAAAAGAGATGTTTACGACAGCTGAGTGACAAGGTCATTTTTATTGATCGATAGTGTCGTTACCGAACATTTCACAGAGATTATTGCCTACCCTGGTCACGGTGAGCGGGGAGAAACAGTGGTGTGACCCGGGCTTTCTGACAGGAACAAGTCTGTCAGATCTACGGCGTATCCTGTATCGCGTGATTAAGCCAATCGTTCATGGCTAAGGAACGTAGCAGAAGTGAAACGCCGTTACATTATCCCCAAACAGTGTGGTAAGTGTTGCATCGAATGTGACCCAAATTTTCGCTCTCGGTACACTTCCGATATCTAGGACGATCTTGGCGAGTCATCACTGACAAAAGGCCGATCGGCTAGTGACTTGAGGCTCTGATATGGTGTCAAGTGATGCTTGCGGCTCAAGAGTTGGGCATGTCAAGTCAAGAGATCGACATTAGAAGCGATCAAGCGATCACTAGGTCAGGAACCAAAAAGCCCATCAAGAGACCAACAAGTCGGCTCCCTTTTCTATTAGACCAACGACTCCAGGACTCGACGCGCACTAAGCCGTAAACTCGATGCGGCTCCAGGTACCTTCGCGTATCTCGGCCTCAATATCCGCGTTCCACTAACGCCAAAGTTTAATGGGTTTTTCTAGGGTAAAGGGATCGACGGCTGCGTTTCTGAGACAAGCACACGCGGGCGGTGGCACCCTTTTACCCGCCCTATCGGCACCCAAGCTCTTAGCTCCCGCCGCTTTGCAGTTTAGGGGGAGAGGAGTTTTGAGCCGGGCTGAGAAGGGGGGTAGGACCTCGTGTTTGACACATGGGCTTTTTGTGTGAACCCCTACTCGGTAGCATTCTGGAATACACGGGTGAGGCGGCTCCGTGTCTTGGCTCTGTCGATCTCTCTTGTTTGAGGTTTTGCGGAAATAGCGAATTCAGCGTCCGAAGATTATCCCGTTGAAGAAAAAAAGCTGAGCCGCAGGACCAAGAGCATGGTTCAAGCGAGAGAAGGTAGCATCCCCCTTGGCCGAGCGAACGTTTGTTGGTAGCCCCTGTCCCGGGAACCTGTGCCGTTATGCACTGCTCGCCAGGGCACACCGCGCAACACGCCACCCGTCCGAACTGCTGTCAGGGCAAGCTATTCGATGAGCCGGTTTGGGAGGCGTTCTTGAGAGCTTGGACGAGAGAGATCGAAAGGGGATCGGTGGGCGATTGGTTCTAGATAGCGGCACCATGGCCATGTGCTTACCCGTGAAAAAGTCTGCAGCTGCTAGGTTGTTGCATGGCAGATTGCAATCGTGCGTTTGAGCATTTGGAGAGACCCCTTCATCGAGGGAAGCATGCATGTGTTTGATGAAGAACACGAGTTTGAGATGACAGCAGTCAACTGACAAGAGTTGATTGCTACAGTCATTATTCTCATGCACGTCAAACGCGAAATTCATTGATCTGCATCGTCCGTTTTGAATATCAGACAGCAAAAGAAAACTACACATCTTGGCACGTCAAATCACGACCAAACGTGGTTGAGCTGCAAGTCATCAACTCTTCCCCATAACCTATAGTGATATGTCCCTTTTCTTTGTCTCTATTGCTTTTTTTCTCTCTTTTCTTTTGCCGAACCCACATCTGCCAGATCCTGAGATTCTCTGGGGAAGACAAGGAACCAGCATGTTTTGCCTTCCGCTTCCCACACACACCAAACTGGGGACGCATTGCTTTTTTTTTCACTCTTCAGATCACGCACTCCACGATGCGAGAACTGGGCCTCTTTCCCCTTAACTCGTCTTTGAGCATGGTTCGATGATAGCGTGATTCTCGACCATGGACAAGGGTGGCCTCAATCTTGCTAAAGCGGATCTAACGTTAGCTCTCAGTCAGCCACAGCATGTCCGGACGAGCGGAGCCGACTCTTAGTGCCGATTTTTGGCGCAACGACGAGGATTTTCGACAAGGATAATGATGTCTTGTTTTTTCTACAGGGGGTTTATCGAGAGAGGGGCGGTTTCATGCATTAAATTTCATCTAAACTCTATGTAGTCTATGCTATTAGGTGAATGCCGTACTTTTGACACTATGCGCGGCTTTGTGTATGCTCGTTGCCGCTTCTAAAGTCTAATCATGGAGGGGTAAAAAAGTGAGATAGGTTATGGTATCTTTGATGGTTGAAGACAATGTTGACCGTGGGTATACAAAAGTGTTGCTGTGATGGTGAAAGAAACAACAGGTTAGACCGCAAAGTGCTCCCGTTTCAGATGTCGCGTCGAACTCGATTCGCTAGCAAAGTCCGGATCATCGTATTCCTGTGGCGCCGTCTGCTTGACCACCACCTGGGTAGTCTTGGAGACCTGGATACCAGGTGCCTCTCGGGTGGGCATCTCAATATCCTCGCCGGCCTCGACATAGGTGGTGTTGCCGCCTGGAAAGATGGATCCCATCTTCTTGCCGGTGACAGTCTGATGCTGGGAGCTCTTGGGGTTCGATCGACTTCGCGAGTTGGAGTAGTCGTAGCCGTTGGGGTTGCTAGCCTTGACGACCTTGGTGATGAGCTCGGCCATGTTCATCTCGATGTGGAGTTTGACGAGGTATGCGAGGGGATGGAACTGGAGGTAGACGATATCGTTGGGGAGAGACATCATGGCGATCAGAAGCACCTGGTTCACGTTAGTGGGCTGAAGTTTGAAACAGTCAAGGTCCAACACGTACATCCATGGTCATGGAGACACCAATCATCAACAGGTTAAATCGGTACAGTCGGTTGTACTTGGTGAGACCGTTCGCGATGAGTCGAGATCGGACGAGATGGATAAAGTAAAAGTTGAGAGCCGCATCGATCAGCAAGAAAATAACCTTCTCAACTCGATCCCACACATTGTTGACATCCCTCCACTTTTCGCTAATCTGTAATCGAGCAGGTATCCAGACGCAGAAGACGCTGATATTGATGCACAATAGAGTCAAGAAGACGCCAAGCTTAAGCTTCCACGCATTTTGCCGAACTACCATTAGAATCGAGATTCGGTTGATGATGATCTGTAGTAGGGTTTGAATCTGAACGGCCCAGAGGAAGACTGTCGTGACATGTTAGATGAGCCAATGCGACAGATACTCGCAGCGAAGGTAGCCATACCGATAACGAAGAAGACGGCAAAGCTAGGCTTGATATACTCGCGGAGATATGACCAGGTAATGGCGGACATGATGGTGCTGCTAGCCCATTCCGTCCACAGGAAGATGAGATAGATGTTTGTCCTCATACCACGCTTCCATGACTTGACCGTCTGTCTCGCACCCTTTGCGCCCGTGAAGATGCATACACCCAGAGAGAATCCCCAAGCAATACTCGCAATGTTCATATCATTGACACTGGGTTTGTAGAATTGGTAGTGATCGGGCATCAGAAAGCCGCCCATCTTGCCGGCCGTTTTTGGTGTCGAGGGACTCTCGACGCTTGATAAAAAGATGTAAAAAGGAATGTCGTGGTCAAAGAACAAAGAAACAACTGAGACAATTGCTTTTTGGAAGCGTCAGACTGCATATTTGAGCAAAGCCATACATGCCATGCATCGACGCTAGTGAAAGGCCAGGGGGTGGGTGTGTTGTGTGTGAGGGCGTGGGTGTGCGCTCGTTCCACTCGAGCATCTGGGACTTGACGCTTCCGCGATAGGATCAGAGCTTCCAGACCCGCAATGTAACGGGGACCGTTGAAGATCTTCCTGGGATGAGCCTTTGCATTGTCGGGCTCCAACTGCCCCGAGGTCCCTGAACCTGTTATTTCCCCATCTCGGTAGGTATCAGCAAGCATCGGGTGCCCCGCGAATACTGAGGGATCACAGGATCCCCAGTTTCTACTGCGGGAGTTGCACTCACTCATGTAACAATGGATATGCTGGGGTATGGGGTTTCCTTACCGACATCTTGAGGCCGTCACCGCAAATGTGCCATTCATCTGTCACAGCTCATCTGGTACCCATCTGTCATCCATTTGACGTCCTCTGATCTTCCATCGAAGAGTCGAGTCATTCTCAAGATTACTCTCCATATTGGCAACATTGCGCACGCCTTGCTTTTGCGGCTCCGCCAGCCTAGCACCTCTCCTTCTGCACCCAAGCACCAGGACAGACCTTTGATACGACAACCCAGACAACGCCAGCTAAACTAGACTGTCATCAAGGGGGGAGCGTGCGCAACCTCGATCACGAAGAAAAAAACGTGGCCTGGACATGACCATGCAGGGGGGGTCCAACCAACCGGATCAGGCCGGGCAGAAGGCATCGAACAAAGAGGCATCGTAATGTGTCAAAGCCGCCTCATCTTGGTGGACGGTTCCCAGCTGCAGAACCGCTAGTCTCTGCCACTAACGCGAGAAGCCGAGTGGCCCTGGACGGCCGCAAATCGGTGTCCTGTCCTGTCGACAGGGCGCCAATTGAGTTCCGCAACGACGCCATGCAGTTCGGCTCCGCGGTGGAGACATCCGCAACCACAACACGAGTCAGACTCGTCAATCCGATACACAACCAACACCTCTTCTCTCTCTCTCTGTCTCCATGCTATGCCTGCATGCAGTCAGTCTCACCGTCAAAAGACCCCTATGAAGACGGAAAACAGGGACAAGAGCCCCGGGATTGAGGTAGATCTCAATAATGCAGGTTGGTCGTCCAGACGAATATCCCTGTTTCTCCGGGTTCCCTCTGGGGCTTTTTTTTTGCTCAGAAAATCTTCATGATCTTTCTCAGCCTGGTTCAATCTGTGGGCCGAGGGGTTCCAAGCCCAACAACAATATGCGGCCGCTTTGACTCGTGCGATAAGATTTCCACTCCCAAGCCCAGGACACGGACAACAGCTGATGTCTGCTTGTTTGCAATTTACCCTCAAACCAGACGATACACGTGCCGCACAGTGGCTTCGATAACCTGTAATAAATCAGGCTTGTTATTTGTGGACTTTGTGTCTGGGGATCTTCATCTGATCTTTTTCAAGGTGAGACAACCATGCGACCTGTAACAGAAGATCGGGTATGATATCATTTGTGAGACATCAATGAAGATGTCTCGGCGCCGGTAGAATAAATTGACAAGCAAGTGCATGATCTGAGAGACGCAATGCATTGTTGGTTCTGACAAATACCTACTTTGTCTCCCGGAGCAAATGCTGCAACCGATGTGATGGTGTAGCATCGCGCAAGTTGTCGGATCAAGGGATGTGTCATCAGCGCACCATGGAATTAGATACAACAGCTGAGACCGTGATGCTGATGCGCCCTGAAGAAAAGACCGCATCAAAGGCATAATCTTTCGTGTTTGGAAATTGTAATATTGTCTGAAGCTTTGGAGTTCTCATGATGTTACATGGCGTGCATCACCTTGGGAGTTGATATCTGCGATGAGGCCTCCTAACCGCACCTGGAGATAGGTGAAAATCTGTAGATGAGATGAGAATTGATTGATAAGATCAATAATTACTTTGCAGAGCATTATTACTTTTTTACCAGGCATCTTTCTAGATCCGAGATATGCATGCTGGTTGAGTTGTGTCTGTGGCATGGCCGGCCATCCACCCTACACCTAAGGTCAATTCCACCGGCCCGGGTAAACATCAAGAGATTTGCCAGGTTGTTGTGCATTAGCTCTTGCAAGACCAATTTAAACATTCTAGATGACACAATAATTAATCGGTAGTCTTGACAGCTTCTGTGCAAGGGAAAAGACTCTGTTAAACTAACTAGAGCAAGCTATTTATTCCACACAACACCTATTAATGGGCTGTAGTTTCTCTCTTCATCTTCTTCTCTGAGGTCAAAATTATACTACGCCCATTTCTTCTGCCGCCTTCTCCCTTAAAACGCGGCGAAGTATCTTTCCCGACTGTACTGATTAGCATCTACTGGTCCATTTGTGACTCTGAAAATGAATAATAACTTACTGGATTTCTGGGGATACTGTTCACGAATGCCACTCCCCCCTTGAGCCATTTGAACTCTGACAATCTTTCCTCAACCCATCTAGTTATCTCCTGACCAGCGACTGTAGAGTTGGGAGTTTTGACAACGTATGCACGAGGGGCTTCTCCATCCGCCACTTGAACACCAACGACTCCGGCATCTGCCACGCCCGGACACTCGAGAAGCACAGCTTCGAGTTCTGCTGGGGCGACTTGGAGCCCCTTGACTTTAATCAGCTCTTTGGTTCGGTCAATCAGGAAGATTCTGGCCCCTGCATCGAAGGAATCCACATAAGCCAGGTCTCCAGTCTTCAGCCATCTCACACCATCCTCCTCGATGATCGTTTCCCTGGTCGCCTCAGGGTTGTTCCAATACCCCTTCATCACGACGGGGCCAGAAAACCATATCTCTCCAGGCACATGCGGTTGAGTGATTTCTTTTTCGCCATCCATCAACTTGATGGTACCGTTCGGAACTACCTCTCCTACCGACGATGGAATGGGATCAGATGAAGTATCCCACACAGCCCCGACCCCGGTGAGCTCAGTCATGCCCCAGGCTTGCTGAATACGAACCTGACCGTTAGGCCACAGCTGCTCAGCCTGAAGAGCCAATTTCGGGGCCAGCGGTGAGGTTCCGGAGAAAATGGCTTTGACAGAACTGAGATTGTACTTGCGCGCCAGCGGACTGGTCAGTGCCTGAACGATTGGTGGTGCGACGAGGAGCTCGGTAATCGCAAAACGCGCGATGCATTCAAGCATTTGCGGAAAGTTAAAGCCCGGCATCATGTAGGTGGTCACTCCCATCTTGGGATAGTCGATAGCATATACCGTCTGGGCGGCAGCGTGGTAAAGCGGTAGGAAGCAGAGAGCGCGATGGGGTTGATCCGTCTTTTTTTCCAGGCTCCAGCGAACCATGGCAGCCTCGCCAGTAGCAACGTAGTTGGAATGAGTCGTCTCGACGCCTTTTGGTAGTCCTGATGTCCCAGAACTATAGTTTAGGCAGCACGTGGTTGAGGCTGGGTCTATCGGATCAATCCACTGGTAAGACTGAGCATCTTTCTCATCGGCCAGAAGTTGACTCCAGTGACGTTCTCCCAGCGAGTCACTTGAAGGCCTGTCGATGGTTGAATCGTCAAACACGTATATGCGACTTCTAGGTAGACCGAGGCGTTCTGTAGCATCTATTGCAACAGGTAAGACGTCGGAATTTGCAATAAAAAAAGCCGGGCCGCGGTCCTCGAGCAGATAGGTTAGCTCCTGGGTGGTGAATGCAGGATTCACGCCTGTGAAAATGCCCCCAGCCATAATAACCCCCATGAAGATGCAAGGGAACAGGAGATGGTTGCCACCGAAAAAGAGGACCCTATCTCCGGGGCGTAACCCAGCATTTTCCAGACCCAGGGCGATTCTTTTCGACCATCGACGGTAGTCTTCAAACGACAGGGTGTGCGTATCGGGCTGATCGACATTTACGTACGCTGTATAGTCGGGAAGAGGACCGGAAGGGTCGCCGAACATCCAGGTCGGCAACGAGACGTTTGGGATATTGGCTGACCAGCGCGAAGGGATCGGCATGTTGATGATGTATTTTGTGATGTTATAGAATAGATGCTTGCTCAATGATGATAGACTGCCTCGGACAAGGTCGTGGAACGCGCATGAGCGAGGTTTATAACTAATAAAGCAACAAAGTCCTACTGAGTGTATTAAAACTGAGCCAGTTACTGTCTGTTCCGATAACGAGAACGAGGCGACTGGGATAAACTAGCGACTAACCCGAATCAAGTAGAGATAAACCAGGCTAACACAAACTCTCCAGGGATCCCAAGCATAACAAACCACCGGTTCACCCGGGAAAGCTACAGTATGACCTCTTAGAAGGGGTTTTAAGTTCAGATTCTTGCTGCTTGCCATTGCCGCGGGTTGCTCGGACGCCTCCCCGCACACCTTCTTCGAGCCCTTGACCGAGAAACTTACCATGATCACAGTCTTTACCATGATCCAGAACTTTGTCATGTGGGGCGGATAGTGGGTTGGACGTTTTCAGCAGCATAGGAGATATTCGCCGGGTGCTCAGGGAGGCTTAAAATGACCCTATCCCCTAAGCGCCCCCAAGTAATGTTAGCTTGGTGGCTCGGCCCCTAGCCGAGATGGTATGTACGCATTCCCGGCAGACACCCGACAAGATTTCGGCCAAGGTTCCGACGGATGATCAAATTGCCGATTCTTCCCCTCATCAAATTCTTTCTTGGATGGCAACATGCCGATGCTCTCAATCGAATAGAAACTGGCCAGGGTGTTAGGCTTCCCGTCGGAAATGGACCCTATTGCTGCAGCCCGTCGACGTCGCAAACGCCGTGTTGCCGATGAGAATCGGAAACGAGCCGCTCGAGCGTGAGTTTGGTCTTAAGGGTGGCAAACGTCACTGACGCGCTATCTAGTTGCGATCGATGCAAGGCAAGAAAGAGTAAATGCATTGAGGGGAGTGGAGGGATTTGTCAAAGATGCCAAGCCAATAATGTGACCTGCCGGTTTGAAAAGTCTGTTCTTATCCCTACCTAGTTATGCTGTGTCTATTGCACTCACACAAATAGAGAGAGACCATCCTCACGAGACAGTGAGAGTCCCCTCCCTCTTCAGAACCCGGTTACCGCTCCGCCGAGCCAGTCTACAACCACACCTCAGCAGGACATATCTATCGACAGCCGTAAGCCACCCAGACTGGACTCTTGCAACACCCAGTAACTCATGGCTGTAGACCAGACTGAAAGGGTCCTGTGGCCAAATTTCTTATCTAAACTACGCGAGACTTTTTCACTTGACGCCATGTCTGGCCCGGAAGAACAAGACATGGCTGCCATGCAAGCGGTATGTCGGCAGCAAGGGGATAATCTCAAAAGTCTTTGCTAATAGATCTTACAAAGCACATCACTCGCCCTGAAGCCCTTTCGCTGCCTGCACAATCCCGCTTAAAGGCCATCGTCGAGTCATTACCCCCAAAGCCAGTGGCCGACTTTTTATCATCAGTTTGCATTAAACACGGTGTCGACATATTCTTCTACTTTGACCAAGCCCAAGTCATCGGCGAGCTAGACCAGTTTTACTCCGACCCGACATCTCCCTTGAGGTCCGACCCTTGCATTGTCTGTCTTATGCTGGGGATATTTGCCCTTGGTAGCCACTGGACACCTCTCGAAAGACCAAGTAATTCACCACAAACTCTTCAAACCGAAGAGTGCGACCCGGGACATGTCTTCTTTCGTCAAGCCAAACTCCTTGTTCCCGACATCATAGAGAGGTCATGCTTGAGATCGATCCAAGCCTGCTTTCTTCTTGGTGTCTACCTCATGCCTTTGAGTGCTGTCGGGTCTTCATACATTTATATGGGTCTAGCTCTCAGGAAGGCGTTGGCGTTTGATCTACATCAATGCTCAGATGATCAAATGTTGGATGGGCGAGAGCGGGAGGTTCGCCATCGACTTTGGTGGTCTATTTATTCTCTCGAACGGTATGTATAATGTCTCGACTTTTAACGACCTGGTGAACTGAGCTTGGGGCTTAGATGCACAACCATTAAGCTCAACCGGCCGCGGTCCGTGGATGCGGCTATCATCAAGGCTCCGTTACCGGCTCCTCTGTCATCACTTGACAAGGCCCAGAAGTTTGACAATGTCCAACTCCAAATTGCCTATGCACGTTTGATCATAACATTGGATCATGCTATAGCCTCAGAGTAGGTTCGCTAGTAAACATTCAAAACTCACCATGTTGACTGTGTTTTACAGCCCAGTCAGCCGAATCCACGAAGCCCACAGAACCAGCCATCGTGGAAGCCGAACTAGAAGATTGGAAGAAGTCACTGCCCGAGGACTTCGATCTAGATAACATCAGCCCCCGGGATTCGAGATACCGAGCCGTGTTTCACCTTTATTTGAACTACTATTATGCCTGGATCGCTATCGGCAAGGTCTCTCTTATTACAGCCGTGAGAACTACACTTCAACATCACCTTCGTCAGGAATTTCAGCCCTTTAAAATCGATGAGACGATTGAAAGATTATCCAAGTCCTGCGTAAAGGCGGCGAGAAAATTACTTCAACTTTTTGAGGACTTGACTCGGACTGGGAACACGGCTCGATTCTCTTTCACAGACTTTCAAGGCTGCAGCATTGCAACCATCGTCAGTCTCATTGCGGGAATTCTCGAAAGAGACTCTACATATGAAAGCAGAGTAAACTTTGGCCTAAATTGCCTCCGGGATATGGCAGCTGGGAACTTGACCGCCAAAGTGGGTGTGAGATTCGTGGAAACACTGCAGTCCATCTCAAATGAGGCCGCTTATAAACTTCGTCAATCTGGGACCTTTTCAGAAGAGCTTCAAAATGATTCAGAGGCACTACATCCTTCAGCCTACAATGACTGGGCAGCGTGGCTTGCAAGCCAACAACCACCACAGAAGAACCATTTCGATAGCACGGTCGAACGAGACACAACCGATGTGCTTGCACTTGCAAGCAGGGAGTCGTCTGCTCCGGATGTGAACTTGGGCAATCTACAACACAGGGATGAGGATACTGAGTGGAATCATAGGGATGGACAAGGGCTCGAACCACTTTCAGCAACGACATTGTTGATGCAACAGCCAACAACAGTGTCCGAGCCATTGGTCGTGCCGGAAAGTGATTTCAACTCCGCTATTTATAGTGATGACCAGAGCTTTTTAATTGGTCTTACAGGACTCGATGTGCTGGACTTTGCTGGCTATTCAACCCAGCCGGATTGATGGAAGTGGACAGGAATTCCCAGTTGATCAGTTAGGGAAGTATATCTCCAGCTCTCACCTTTGGAGGCGCTAAATAGTTCATCTTGTAACGGTCGAAGGCCTTGAGAGTACTGTACCAAAAAATAGCAACAGCAGACGTCGCTGAGAAAACAAGTGGCCATCCTTTCCTTCTTTTCTCATTTAGTAACAAGTTTTGTCAAGGTGGGCGAATAGTATACTGCTTGATGAGTCACATAACTGTCTACAATGATCAATCTTGCATCGGATTGGTGTCTCTTCGGTATGTGACAAATGGACAATGGCAGGGCTTATTTAATATTGACTATTGTGCCAAGAGTCTTTGGAGATAATAGTATGATTGCGCTGATGGCCATATTTCTCCTTCCGGCTGCCCTTTTTAGGACTGGGATGAGCTTAAACTGCTCTGATAAGACCATCCAACTCTTCATAGCCCAAAGAACGTCATGTCATCAGCACCTCGGACAGGGACAGAATGGCCGACATTTTGTGCAAAGATACCAACTAGCTTCGGCCCGAAAGTGTCGGTTTTGTAACCAGCTTGGGGAACATTGTTGTTTGACGACTGAGGGCTCAAGGAATTGTAGCCAAACACACCGGCCCACTGGTCAATGGTTTCCTGATAGTTGGGTGAAAGGAGGATATTATCAGCACCGCCATGATAGATCTGCATCTTGGGTCGAGCTCCACTATAGCCAGGATAGGCGTCCTTGACCATCTGGGCCCAGTCGGCTGGTGATTTGTTGACTCTGCCGTTAGCGCAATCCGAGTTCCAGCCGTTGACCGAGTTGGTGAAGAAGCATCCGGCTGGCACACCAGAGTAGACGATGCCAGCTGCAAACAGGTCTGGATAAGTGGCGGCCATGACGTTCTATGTTACAGTCAATATCCCGTCCCTCAGATGAGTGTCTCAGCTCACAGTCATCATAGCACCGGACGAAGTGCCCGTCACGAAAACCTTGGCAGGGTTGGCCTTGTAAGTCTGCAAGACGTAGCGAACCATGTTGGCGATGCTGTTGCTGTTGGCGCCGCCATCGTGAGTCATGGTAGCTTTGGAGCTGACGTCCCAGCAAGTTCCACTGTAGGGACTCTCGGGATAGATGACGATGAAACCCTTCTGATCAGAAAGCTGGGCATACGGCGTATTCTGGTAGTATGACTGGGCTGTGCCCTGGCAATGGTGGATAGCGACCACGATGGCTGGGTTAGACGGCAGGTTGTTGGGGACATGGACAAACATCTTGGCGCCCGACGGGTTGGATCCGAAGTTGGTTATTTGCTGGAGCTGGGCAGTGGCAGTGCCCAGAAGGGCGACGAGAGGCATGAAAAACTTCATGGCGACAGGGGTGCCAGTGCTGGGGAGGGAGGAAATTGACGGGAGCGTTCGGTCTGGGGGTAACTGGAAGCCAAGATATTGACAGACATGCTTTATTTATACTCCCTAGCGGTTATTTACGACGGATCCAATGGCCCTTGAAATATGTGTCATGACAATATCCGTCCATCATGATGCACCTACCTTGGTGGTTGGTTGCAATTTACCCGAAACAAACTCTATCGTCGCAAATTCCCCGCCTATTAGAATTTAGCCTGTGTCGTGAAACGGAAGGTTTCTTCCGAACTTCAAATATAGTAACCTGAGCTGTTCCCAGAGGGGTTCTTGGACCACATGACCCTATATCGACAGGTAAACTAAGCCCTTCCCCGCTTCGAGAAAATGCGGGATGCGATCTCCATGGGCTTTTCTCCTACGGGCAAGCAACTAGGACTGATGAAACGTTAACGGGAGAAAACCAAGTTTTCCTCGTCTTGGCAGTTTAAACCTAGAACGACACGGACGGAAGGTTGGGCTGGATATGCCCTGTTTAAAATCCCATAAATCTGCCTATGTCGTAGATAATGGGAGAATATGATGGACTATGAGTGCCAGCTACTCAGATATTGTAGCTAAAGTCATAGAATAGTCTAGGTAGGGCAGCAATTGAAAGCGGGTTATGCTGGGCATTTCTGGAGTAGAGTTTGTAACACGTGTAAAGTCACGTGTTTATTTTCTCAAGTCATCGCGTGAAAGGGGAGGGAGGGGAAGCGCGTGTCGACTTTTCTTCTTCCGTCATGACACTGATGAAAACATTTCTAAACCGAATTCATGACCAGAGCGTAAAACCTCACGACTAGTCACCAGAAACTGCCTGCAGAGCCAATGCTGTTGTGAGAGGAAATGGCAGATCAATCCCAAGGCTCTGGGAATCCTTCCCGACGATTGGCTCTCAATGTTGGTCCCAACCACTCTCATATCGTTGATCGTCTATTGACAAGAGATAGGCTTGCGATGCTTGTCGAAAACGAAAGACCAAATGCAACGAGAACAAGCCATCCTGTGGGCGCTGCGCTCGCCTTGGGTTGGACTGTAGTTATGTCGAAACGGTCGCTGCAAAGTATGCCAACATGCTGTCCAACCCCCTTGACATGACGAGCATCTGACCAAATGCCGCCTCTAGAAAGAATCTTTCCGTTGCGGAATTGGAAGGAACGTTAAAACGCATGGATGAGAAATTAGACATCCTGACTGCATTTGCTCGGCAAAATGAAGGACAGTCCAGAAGTCTTATGCCTCGGGGAGCCCACGATGCTCCGGCTCCGGCTTCTAGTCCCAGCACCCACGTTGCTACTTTCAGCCCCATGAACTTTGGGACTGGAGACCTTTACGCAGCTCCGACCCCGTTCCTCGACACGGGTCGGATCCGGGAAGAGCTTTCCCTCTCACAAAGACACTCAACAGCTCCGCAACACTTGCTCACCTGGCCATGTTCTCCCCTCCAGCTGAGCGAGCCCGATTTGCAATATCCTATGCATCTTGAGATCAAGCGATCCAAGATGTCCCAGTCAACGGCACCACCTCGCCGCCTCGAGATGTTTTCGAGTGATCAGAGTTGGCTTTCGGGGTTGTCTTTATCGGATGTGCACCTCTTAACGAAGTCGTACTTTGAGAACTTCCATCCTTCTTGTCTCATCTTAGACGAGAACGTATTCTACTCTGACATTCTCAGCAAGGCTTTGCAGATAAACTTTGCAAAGGACTATAGCACATGCACAGTGCTGCTTGTCTGTGCCATAGGTTCTATTGCTGCCTACTACTCTGGGCACGAAGAGTGGTGCTCTAGCCATGAACATGACGTCGGTATCGGTTTCTTCAATTTGGCAAACGAGATGTTTCGCGATCTGGAAGGCGCAAATTGGAGCAGCGTCGAGTGTCTACTACTGATGGGGTATGTGCTTGTCCGGACGATCAGGGCCTTTACTGACGAGGCTTCGTGCCACAGAGTGTTCTATTCAGCTAAAATTAGGGTATACGATGCTTGGCAAGTGAGCCATCGGGCTTGTTGCGTCATCTTGATCTTAGTCCCCCTGTACGCCAGCGTGAGTCTCTTTTCTGGGCGATTGACTGCTGACTTGTTGAAGACAGGGGACCTTGGGGGCGCGGGAATGCCAACTATTCTGGATTGCATATCTACACGAAAGGTATTCCTGGACAGTCTAGGGGACACTAAGAACGCTGCTCACAACTTCACAGTCAAATCCTCGCCGAGTTCGACTTCCCAGCCAGTGGTCTGGGAAAGCTGGCCAGCAGTATACCATTGCCACTTATGCCTGGCGTGGGAACAGACCCCCATTACGCTCAATACCAGTTCTTCTTTCTAGCTCTCATCTCCATGAGAAAGCTTCTAAATCGGATTCTCTTCCATCTGTATAGCCGAGGTATGTCATGGATGATTGGCTGTCGAACGTTTAGATGCTTATTGCATGGCTATCAAGAACAGAATAGCGAAAACTCGAACCACGATTCCCCAGCAGCCGATAAGCCCACGGCGTTCCTATCAGCAACTCCCTCTATCATTCACGAGCTGGACCGTCAACTCGAAGAATGGCGAGTGTGTTTGCCATCTGGGCTCGAATTCTCGGCATACTCGGAGGCCCAGCAAACCGACGACCAAAACTTTAGTCAGATACGGCCGATTCACGAACGTTTACGCGGGAATCTCATGGCGCGATACTTCGCGGCTAAGTCTATCATTCATCGCCCGTTCATCTACAGGGTTCTACACTGTGAACATGGCAGCATGCTGTCTGAGGAGGATCAGATCGGTGCCCAGACGGCTATCGGGAGTGCCTTCAGGTGCACCTTCTACAGTGGAATCTTCCATGAACCTTTACCGTTGTTATTGCATCCTATCAATACTTGCCGAAGGTATGTTGCAAACGACCAGAACCGTCTTGATACTAATCATAGTCTAGTCTTTTTGCTCTCGAAGTGCAAATTTCACTTCTACTTCACAGAGAAACTCTCAATTTCGTACTGCCCAAAGACTGGAAGATGGCAGGGAAGGCAAGGGAAATTATCACGGGGCTCACAGCGGAAATGTCTCCTACAGTTTCACGAGACTGGGAAATATTGCAATTACTATCCTAATTGACTCTTCAAACCTTTATATCAAGAGCCGCAATGAATTAGTTAATCCATTGGAATGCCTTGGAAGAGCGGAACGTCGCAGTTACGCCCTTGTCTCGTGAATCCTTAGCCGCCGTGACGTGGAACTCGGCATCCCCCTCAATCACCCACTTGTTGACTGCATCATCCCAGTATGAGACGCTCACTTTATCGAGAGTCGCGCGTGCTGTGACTGTCTCTCCCACGCGCACAAAAACCTTGTCCCAACCCTTGAGCTCTCTGACTGGTCTTCCTAATCGAGGATTGACTTGGTTGACGTAGAACTGGACAATTTCCTTGCCGTCACGGTCTCCTGTGTTGGTGACATCCGCTGTGACCTCGATCTCACCGTTGCTAGGAAGCACATCTCCGCTGAGCCGGATATTGCTGTACTTGAACGTCGTGTAAGAAAGGCCTGCACCGAAGGGGAAGAGAGGATCGATCTTGCGCAGATCGTAGAATCGGTAGCCGGAGTAGATACCCTCGCCATAGTGAACGATGTCATTCTCTCCAGGATGATTGCCGTACGAGGGATTATCCTCAATTCGCTTCGGGAAGGTGATTGGTAGCTTGCCGCTCGGGTTCGTGGCGCCAAGAAGGACATCAGCCAGAGAGTTTCCTAGCTCTTGTCCCTGGTACCAAGCCTGGATGATAGCAGGAACCTGGTCACTCCAGGGCATCGTGATAGGACTACCTGTTTGGTTCACGACGATGGTGTTGGGGTTTGCTTTGGCCACGGCAGTAATGAACTCATTCGATCGCCCTGGCAAGTCCATTGACACCATATCGCTGGTCTCAGTCTCCCACTCGTGGTCCTTGCCAACCACCACGATGGCAATGTCGCTGTCCCGCGCCATATTGACTCCTTCTTGGAAGAACTTTTCGAGATCACCAGGGTTCTCCATAAATCCTATGCGACCACCATCTTGAACCTCCTCACGCTCTAGTTCTGCCATGAAGTCGAGGTCATACGGTTTTGGCTCCCGACTAATCGACTCGAGAACTACCTCATATTCTTTGCCAGCTTGCATGTGTACCTGGACACGTTCCTCCGGCGAACCGTAGCTCATGAAGAGTGCAGACTTCGGGGACCACCAGTGTCGATCAATGTCAATGAGGACCTTTCCGTCCAAGATGAGCTTGCCAGGACCACATGAGGACAGAGAAAACTCATGCAACCCCGTAGTCTTTGGAGTAATGATGGACTTGCCCCTGTATGAGTACCGTTCACCGGTGGTCAACTCGGGTGGGAGCCCGTCGTAACAGACCAAGTGTGAGCTTGGGCGGTTCTCTACCATGAAGGGTTCGCCGCTGTGGTTCATGTTCCGATAGAATGATAACACGAAGCCAGGCTTTCCTGTTTCCGGGTTTCTCATAATTGCAGGGTCGACTAGAGGAGTATAACGATGCGTGAGAATGCCTGCATGTGTCTGAACCTTGGCTGTCGGGGCCTTCTCCATCACTTGAGTCTTGATGGATTGATACGGTGTCGTGCGATAGTGAGGTGCCAAGTTTGAGCTTCCACCACCCGTAGCGACCGATCGTGCAGCGTTGGGGCCAATCACAGCGATTGTTTTGCCGTTCAAATCGGATAGTGGTAGAATGTTGGTAGAGTTCTTGAGCAAAACGATTCCTGGAGAGAGGTTGTTAGCAGATTATCTCGTTGGGGTTCTAAAGGGGAGCATACCTTCAGTAGCAGCCCGGCGCAGAATCTTCCGGTGCTCAGGAAGATCATCGGCCTTTTCTTGTCCCTCCTTCCAGTCCGGAATGTTGCTTTTCCCCGTCTTGTAAAGCAGTTCGAGAACCCGTGTAGCTGACGCGTCGATGAATGATGCGTCCACCAATCCCTGACGAAAAGCTTCGATCAAATGTTTGCCTCTCCTTCGGATTGGCCCAGGCATCTCGAGGTCCAAGCTATTGTTTGTCAGTCGCTGCCATTCCTCGATGGAGACACATCTTGGAAGCTTACCCTGCTTTAACAGATGGAACAACACTGTTGGTGCCGAACCAATCACTCATAACGAGGCCGTCCCAACCCCATTCTTTTCGAAGCACATCCTGCAAGAGAAAGTCATGACCAGAACAGAAAGTGCCGTTGACTTTGTTGTAAGCTGTCATCACGCTCCATGGGTTGCTATCTCGAATGGCAATCTGGAAGGGCTGCAGAGCGATTTCCCGTAGAGCACGATCCGGAATCTTCTCGTCAATGAAGAACCGACGGGTTTCCTGGTCATTCGCAACAAAGTGTTTGACACATGTTCCGATACCTGCATCCTGTATGGTATTGATGAATGTGGCGGCGAGCTTTCCAGTTAAGAAAGGATCCTCACTATAGGCCTCGAAATTGCGACCACCGAGGGGAGTCCTTGGGATGCAGACTAGTTGCCAATTAGAAGCGCGGTCATGGGCAATTGCGACAAAATGATGACTTGCCTGTAGGACCAAGTAGGACATCGACCTCCTTGCTCTTAGCCTCGGCGATAAGGACTTGGCAGACGTCCTTGATAACCTGTTTGTCCCAGGTAGCAGCCAGCGAGACACTGCAGAAGTCAATTCGTTAGTGGCTGTCATGATATACGTAGAGAATACCATTCTTACCCTGTTGGTGCTGAAGCCGCACTCACTCCATCAGTGAAAATGCCACCGCGAACACCCACAGGCCCATCAGAGGTCTTGATGCGAGAAATCCCCAGGCGAGGAATTGGGTGTGTTCTCCAAAGATCCTCTCCAGAAAGAAGCAAAACCTTTTCCTCAAGGGTCATCTGTGAGAGTTTCTCTTGTGCCCAAGCCTTGGCATGATTTGTGCCATTGCCGTTGACTTGGCCAGGAGCTGCCTCAGGCTGCAATTTGATGACGGTCATGGTGAGTGAAGATGGGGTAGAATTGAGCTGAATGATGGCTCAAGCGTTGTCAGCTCTCGAAAAATACTCCAGACCGAAAAGAGAATACCAGCCGTCTTTAAGACCTGGGGCCATCGGCCCCAGTTAGTCATGATCTTGTGACACAAGTTGCGGAGACCTTCATGATCGGGGAGACACGGACTTGACTCCGCTCATGTGGTGACCAAGGTTGTTTGTCGGACCTGGTCCGTCTCTCCGCGCGAACTCTGCTCACCCCTAACCGTTTTCGAACATAGGGTTACCACCGAGCCATTTTCTGGGGCCCCAGGATCTCCCTCCTGTCAATCCGGGGACGTCCACGGGACTCTTCCAATCCGCGCTAGAGATTCTCGACCAGCAAGAGTCAGTTCATGTTTAGAAACCATCATCATGTTCAAGACCGGAGTGGTGTAGGGTGAAGGTGGTTTCAAAACTATAAAGGTAATTCTCGCCTACATCCCCTGTGTCTCTTGATCCTCAGCAACCACATCCTGACCTCTTCGTTCATCAGACACCTCGTTCAATTGGCATCGGTTCAGAATGACCTCCAACGTTCCCACAGGTCGTCCTGCTCGGAGTGTGGCCGAGATTCTAGCTCAGGACCACACTTCTGCTTTTTCACTCACCCCGTCGCTTATTCACCTCTATGCTATTCTCGCTCCCGCCTGTCTCGTCGTTTGCGCAACCAATGGCTACGATTCGAGTCTTCTCACCGGCCTTCAAGGTGTGGAAGCTTGGAAGGAACAATTCGGCTCGCCAAAGGGTGCGCTCTTGGGCATCACCAGCGCGTCTTATCCCCTCGGTGCAATTCTTTCCACGCCGTTGTCAGCCTTTATCTCGGATCGATTCGGTCGCCGTCAATCTATCATAATCGGAAGTATCATCATGATCCTCGGTGTCGTCATGCAAACCGCCAGCTCCAGCATCGGTCTCTTCATTGGCGGAAGGATTGTCGTCGGATTCGGTATCACACTTGCCCTCGCGGCCGGCCCGGTCCTCATCTCGGAACTCGCTCATCCACGACATCGAGTCTTGTTCAGTTCCCTGTACAATACGAGCTTCTACTTGGGCTCTCTTCTTGCGGGCTGGGTTGCCTTTGGAAGCTACCGCATCTCGAGTGCCTGGGCATGGCGTCTTCCGACCCTTCTCCAAGCGGGGCCTGCCATCATCCAGATTACCTTTATCTGGTTCCTCGACGAATCCCCTCGATGGTTGGTATACAAAGACCGTGGCGAAGAAGCGTACAAGATCCTGGTTAAGACCCATGGAAACGGGGATTGGAATGATCCTCTCGTGCACGCTGAATTCTGGGAGATGAACGAGACTCTCAAGGCTGAAAGATCTGTCCAGGAACAGGGTTTGAAGCTCTTCTTTGCTACACCAGGCAACCGGAAGCGACTGTTCCTTATTATCACTCTGGCTGTCTTTGGGCAATGGAGCGGTAACGGTCTTGTATCATACTACCTCACCAAGATTTTGACTAGCATCGGCATTGTAACCCAGCATGACCAAACCATGCTGACTGGTACAATCAGCACTGTCAATTATGCTACTGCGCTATTCGCCGCCGTTCTGTCTACCAAGGTTGGTCGTCGAACGATGTTTGTTGGTGGCGGCGTGGCCATGTTCGTGACCTTTTCTGCTCTCACGGCGAGCATTGCTGTCTACAACGAGAACGGTTCCAAGGCAGCGAGCAAGTCGGCTCTTGCTTTCATCTTCATCTACTATGCGTCCTTCAACATGTGTCTGAACCCACTACTATTCGCATATCCCACCGAGATCTTGCCCTTCAGGCTTCGAGCGATGGGTCTGAGTATCCTACTGTTCGCCAACAAGGCCGCCTTGTTCTTCAACCAATTTGTCAACCCCATTGGAATGGACGACTTGGGATGGAAGTATTACCTCGTTTATGTGGTTTGGCTGCTAGTAGAAGTGCTTGTCTTCTGGTTCTTCTACCCTGAGACGAAGGGCTTTACCTTGGAAAAGGTTCAGGAAGTGTTTGGAGACGGCGTGGATCTTGATGGCCCGGAGGAGAAGGGAAAGATGGGGGACGATTTTGACGTCCACGAGGTGAATGATGAGGACAACGCGCATGTTGAGAAGGTCAAGTCTCCGACGGGTCAGTGAGAGCAGGAGTTCATTCAGACTGCGTCACATCCTCCGGATATTAAACCATGTAGATTTTACCTATTATTCATACATATACATCATCGTCTCAGTCTTTTGAATGCTGAGAACATTGCCACGGTCCACAACCCTCGACGCGTTCAGTCTTGACCAGCATCCCTGTCTCGCGTCAGGAACGAAGCTGTTGTCATTGGCTGACGTACTGTATCTATTTTTAGCCCATTGTCCCCGCTTCCAGTTAGCAGACTTTAGGGTAGGTAGGTAGTGAAACGCTCCTCAGCTCGAAAACAGCAACACACATGGCCACTTGGACGAGTAACGAAGAAGTCGTGAGGATACTCCTTGATAGAGTTGGCGAGAATGTGACTGAGCAATTTGATATAATCGCCCTCTACTGGGTTTTTGCACAGGAAAATGGACAGTGGTATGGCTTTTTGTCGATGACAGTGGGTCAGTGGAAACAGTGGATATCGTCGCTTTGGTCGCCCAAGAAGTGATACATATGATCTCATGAATGCAGGACACTCACAATTGAGACTGGCTCAGCGTTGATCACTTCCCTTTCTATGTACCTAACAAAAGGAAATCTCCTTGGCTGCGCGTGGGCGACCAAAGTATTCTCATCCCACTGTTAGAGCGCTATCTAAGTCACTGGGAGAATAAGTTGTATCGGGTTAATGCCTTATTGCGATTTTGGCGAATGAAATGAAAGGCTAGCTTCGATTGATATAGATCCCTGCGAGATACCTAACAGGAGCCCGCGCGTAGTCAAGGAGATAAAGAAGATTTTGTCATAAAGTCTGAGAGACCAAATGGCGTTTGCGAAAGATCAACTGGCGTTCTTGTAGGATAATGTGACGTCGTTACCTCAATCAGGTCGGCAATTCTAGCGCCCTGAAAATGGGGTGCTTGTTGAAGTTCAATTGTCCCGCACGACAGCCACATAAGTGGCTGTGGCTCTGCTAAGATGTGGCTAATACTATGACGGCATGCGTGGCTTCAACAGCCCTGAGGTGGGTCATGGTAATACAATGATTGCGACTTCTAGCAGTGAGGGTTTCAAGAAGAAGAGCTCGATTAAGTATCTAGATCAAATGTAGGTAGGCTGAGTAGAAATCTACCCCTACATCGTGCCCAGACTAACTAGCACTAACAAAACAATGTATTTACCACACAATTGATACAAAAAAGATAACATAGGAAATATGTAAATATAGAATAACAATCCAAACAAACACACGTGGATGCGGTTACCGCAAGGATAACAGCCTTAGTCGACTAAAAGTCAAAAGGAGGGGCATCGACAGAGTCAGCACATCCATTGACAAATTGTCCATCAGTAGTTGGAGTACTGTCAGACAGGATAACATTGCCATCGGGATCAGTAACAGAAAAGCCAAAGCCACCACCATCCTGAGCGTTGACCCATGCCAGCCTGAATGGGATGTAATCTCCAGCATTCTGGACTTCGTAGGTGAAGGATCTCGCAGTAGGTGCGTAGTAATCGGCGATGTAGTAGGCGTTGCCGTTATTATACCCCGACCTTGCTGAATCTCCGAACCAAGTGTACACGACATCGTCAAGCTCATCACCTGGGAGATTGAAGGTGTAAGTGCCAGCCTTGTTGGGGTGGAAATAACCAATGTGCTGCACGATGTTGTACATGGCATCCGTGCCAGTATTTGTGCCGTAGACGGTGAAGTCTTGATTCTGAACTGGAATGCCGACGGTCGTGGTTGTTCCCGTCAATCCAGGGGACTGCCCGCTAAGAGAAGTGCCAATCTGGAATGTTTGCTCTGACCAGGTTGTAGTTCGCTCAGTAGGATGATATGGGATTCGTCCAGGCTCGGTTGTTCCGTCAGTGCCCTGTTCAAAGTTGTAGAACGCCCATTCGAGGCCTGGCGTGCAAGGCGGGGTTTCAGATGTCGTTGTTGATGGGGCGTCGGAAGTTGTAGACTCTTCTGTGCTTGTCGGTGCCTCTGTTGTGGTTGGTTCCGTGCTTGTTGTGGGTTGAGCAGATGTGGTTGGCTCCTCAGATGTGGTTGGCTCGTCGGATGTGGTTGACTCTGCCGCAGTGGTAGTCTCATCAGACGTGGTAGACTCCTGTGCCGTAGTTGACTCTATGGTAGTCGTGGCCGGTTCAGTAGTTGTAGGCTCCTCAGAGGAAGTGGGGTCCTCTGTAGTCGTAGACTCCTCGGATGTAGTAGACTCTTGTGCCGAGGAGGTTTCGATTGTGCTAGACGACTCTTCAGTCGAAGAAGGCACATCTGTAGTGGTAGAGGGGGCCTCTGATGAGCTGGTAGAGAAACGGACAAACACCGATGTCGTGCATGGGCGAGTGCAATCACTGGGAGGCGGTACAGTAACCACAGGCTCGCAGGTTCCAGTACTTGGGCATGGCTCAGTAATAGTGGTGATGTCGTCAGGAGGTGTGGTCGTGACAGAAATTGAGCTAGAAGGGCGGACGATAACCGAGGTCGTACATGGGTGCTCGCAGTTACTCGCAGGCGGAACAGTAATAACAGGCTCGCAGGTTCCAGTACTGGTACATGGCTCCGTGATAGTAGTGATGACATCAGGAGGTGTAGTGGTGAGGGAAATCGAACTGGAAGGGCGGACAATTACAGTGGTTGTGCATGGGTGCTCACAGTTAGTCGCAGGCGGGATAGTGATGACGGGCTCGCAAGAGCCAGTGCTAGTGCAAGGCTCCGTGATTGTCGTGATAACATCCGGCGGCGGCGTTGCTGTAGGAGATGGTGTAGTGTGTGGGTAGGTAATAACCGTTGTTGTACAAGGACGAACACAGTCAAACCGGGGCGTAACAGTGACGGGCTCGCAGGAGGTTGTAGCCGTGCAAGACCCCGTGATCGTCGTGATAACATCAGGAGGTGGTGTCGTAAAGGATGATGTAGTGGGAGGGTAGGTAATAACCGTCGTGGTACAAGGACGAATACAGTCGGCCGGAGGTGTAATGGTGGTGGGCTCGCAGGAAGTTGTAGCTGTGCAGACCTCTGTCAAAGTGATGGCAGTGTTAGGTGGCGTTGTGGGGACGGTCGTGATTATCACAGTTTCCACGCACGAGGTCTCGCAAGTCGAAGCAGGAGGGATAGTAATAGTTCCAGGAACAGTTCCTGGGACAGTGGTAGTTACAACTCTTGTATTCGGAGGATCCAACGGGGGAGGACCTGTCTTCACGATTGTGCTCGTTCTGGTAGTGAGACTGGGGGTAAGTGCTGGAACAGTTACCACCACGGTCTCAATACACTGGGAGCCTGAGCAGTCAGGAGCTGGAGGAAAGGTCGTTGTTCCAGGGGTTCCGCCTGTCACGAAGGACGTGGTAGTTCCGGGGATTGAGGGAGGGAAAGTGTATACAGTGATGGTACGAGTACCTCCTCTCGGAGGGGGAGTAGCGTCGGTCTTCACAGGGGGAGGTGTGCCAGTTATGGTGATGGTGACAACAGTTACTGGAGGGATACCAGGGGGAGATTCCGGCTGATCGGGGCTTTCAGGTTGGCCAGGAACTATGGGCTGGCCTGGCACCTGAGGTCGTCCAGGCTCTCCTGGCCCAGGAGAGCCTGGCTGACCAGGCGTGCTGGAGTCCCCTGGAGTTCCGGGTTGACCGGGACTCTGAGGATTGTCAGGGGTATCAGGCGATCCAGGTGTGCCAGGTTGATCAGGGGTACCGGTACCCAGAGGTTCAAATGGAACGGTATAAGTCCTAGAGACCCAGGTCAGCTTCCTGTTGGTTCAGGGTTGGTAGGACAAGTTACCTAGTGCGAGTAGAAGCCGAGGTGGTTCCATCACAAATGACCTCATAAGGCTGAAGCTCAACAACCTGGAAGCCTTTGGGGCAGTCAGGCGTGTCGGCTACAGAGAGACCTGAGCTCGAAAGGAGCAAGGCTGCGCTGCCCCAGACAAAAGTTCGGAGATGCATGGTGTCAGTGTGAACTGAACGCTTCTCCTCCTTGGTGAAAGAATGCCTTTGATAGTAACTTGAAGATGAGAAGAACGAAGGTGATGTGATGAGAATGAAGAAAAAGTTACTGAAGAGCTGAGAGGGTTATATAACTTATGAGAGACCTGCTGCTGGCACAGTCTTGGTATCCTTTTCAACATCTTGCGCCTTGACAAGCTCGGATAAGGAAATCCCTTACCTACCTCTTCCGGTCACTCTATTCAGGCTCTAAGCGAGCTCCAAGCTACCAGTTTAGCATCACCTACTAGTCTTCTTGAATCTTGGACATTCCTTCAAGATGTCTTGCATAGGTAACACACCCCTGTGCGATATGGTAGGTCGGGCCGAGACATGTAGAACAGAATCCTTCAGATAATCATCAGAGCACCCCCACTTAGATGACAAGTCAAAGCTAACTAGTTGATCACTTAGTCCCCTTTGAAAAGAAGCATTTGTTAGTACTAACGGAACGGCCGAGATGCCATTCCCATCACTGCACCTTGGCACGGGTTAGAATTCAGTCCAAGGTCCTGCGAGCATCCACTTCAACTCCATACCACCTCGTATCACGTCTCGGCGTTTGAATGGAGCTAGCTCACTGAAGTTATCGCCTTGTAATTGAGTTTGAAGAATGAGGGATCACATCTCTTTCTTCCCTATTCGGAGAATCCTCGTGCTCGTTCAGCTTCTACTAGATCGGTCCTTCTTCGGTCGCGTGCTTGTAGCGATCTTTTGTCGTCTCTCGTGAACGATCTCGTGAACGATGCCGAAAGCGTCGACTGTGGGACGTTTTCTGTTCAGCTTCATGTTTAGGCCTCTTGCCGATCTGGGGAATAGATCTGCTCGGCATCAAGATTCGGAGAGTTGTAAGTCGTTATACTGATCCGTTTATCTCTTTGAGCTATACATGTGACATACTCAGTAAGGGGCAAGAAGCCTCGCAGCTATTAGAAGTACTGTTCTTGCCCCTCGCACTTTGGGAATCAACCATCAGTGAATCTTCTTTTCCACCCACCCGTCATCATTTCCCCTTGCAACCACTTCTCTTCCTCAAACATGAAGTCATCATCTACCTTTATGCTTCTTGCTCTCCTCACCAGCACCTTAGCTGGTGCTGCCACAGAGCCCTCAACCTGTATTACAACCAAGACGCTTCCCGTTATCACTATATACTCTTGCCCCGGGGATAGTGAGCCAACAAAGACTGTATTCCCACCTGCACAATCACCAAACTCTGCCTCTCAGCCTGGAGCTATCGGTTCTTCTGGCGTTCCTGGTGTTCCTGGTGCCCCTGGCGCTCCCGGTGCTCCCGGTGCTACAGGACAAGTCGATGGCCCTGAAGAACCCAACGCCACCAAGCACGTTGGCAACGTCCACGAACCCCAGAAGTCCAATGCTCCTGAGAGCCCTGGCTCTGGTTCCAACTCGAGCTCCGGCTCCGGCTCAAACTCGAACTCGGGCTCTAGCCAGCATGCCGATACTCTTGAGCCCAGCGCCAGTGAGCCAAGCGTTGTGCCTGTTAGCCCTGAGACACCAAGTGTCGTCCCTGTTGCCGGCGCACCAACTGTTCGTCTCGATCTGCTGCTGCTCAGCGCTGTTGGAATTGCCTCTATTGCAATGGTTTGGTTCTAAGGATATAAGGTTGGGACCAACTGGTGATGGGGCCACCGGTGTTGGTAGCTCGAATTATCATTCACACTTTCCTTTGAAGTTTCTTGTGGGGGGAAATTGGTTCGTATGGATATTGTCTAGGGAGATTTAATACAATGTGTCTGATCATCGTCAGTTCAAGGGGGTGGAGCCAATAGCAAATGGTAGATCGCCGATGTTAGTGAATTCTCTAATATTTGCGAAATTGTCAACGACAAAAAGGAATGGAACAAGATCGTAGTCGTAGTAAGCACAATGTGGCTGTTTCGTGGCGCCGCCTTACCGCAATCCCACGTTTTCTATCGTTTCAACCCTAACACGCGGCAGTTAAAAACGATTCCATTCCAGATATTCCGCCGAGCCACAACGGTGTACCGCAGATCCTCGCCTTATGCGGCCTGTCAAAGGATTCGAATAGTGGACCATACCCATTTCAGATGCCTACATGTCTC
>JABCKC010001611.1:0-14714 GCA_013186395.1 Fusarium papillatum | reverse complement strand
GCCCCTTCTGCATTGTTTCACATTCCAGCTCAGAATAGCGGGGCCTTCGTTTACAAAGCCACTGCCTCGGTTACCTTTGAGACATTCGAGCTATCTCCGTCCAACAAAGCGGTTGTGGAAACTCGGGGCCGTTTAGTTCGCCGCTTTCCAGCCAACGCGACCAAGATACCCTACCGAAATCTTGAGGATGAAGACTTTCAGGCCGCGCTTGCCAAGACCCTGGCAAAGATGAGTCACCAGACTGTCGAGGAGACGAAACATAAAGTCAAGAAGGCCAAGCAAAAGCATGTCGAAGACAGGGAGACAGTACATCCACGAATTGTTGTCGATCTACTGCCCAGTATACTCCGTGGTACCGGAGAGCAAGTCAGCGTCACTGGCATCAGCAAAAACACCCATGAGGAGGTCATGTGGAGCAACAGCAAGCTCCCATGGAGACGGTCCCCGTTCTGGCTTCTCATTCGAGTTGGCCTGCAGCTGACCATGGCTCGATTTTCATCCCGAGGTCGCGATATGTACAAAGAGTTCATGGTCTTCTTAATGGCAGAAGTGCTTAACATCTCTACAAAGCAGGGTGCCGGCAGCGAAGAACTTCACACGATGTCGACCAAGATTTGCCGCAGACTTTGCAAGCTGGACCATCCATGTGACAGCAGGTGGTTGGCGCGTATCCGTCACATTCTATCGGAAACATCACAGTCCTTGGCCCACAGATGGGACCAGATCTGCATGGAAAGCGAAGGGCCTCTGGATCTCAAAGACATTGAGAATTTCAAACTGGCCGACAGCATCCAGCTTTCTCTCCCGGAAATGGAGACTTTTGTCGCCTCAGTCTCAGCAAAAGAAAACATGACCGAGGTTGCACACTTCGACCCAATTCCTCAAGTGCGATTACTTGATGACAATCGCCTTCCCACGATTGGAACAGGCGAACGGTACCTACCTTTCGAGTTGGCTATGCTGGAATCATGGGTCGCAGCCAATCTCGACTTCTGGTTAGAGCATCATATCAGAGAGGAAGATACATGTGGTGAACTGAAAGAGTTGATTCAGTCTTACCACCAGGTAGCTAGCCGTCAGTACTCTGGCCGCCCCGAAGGTGCATCGAGGATGCTTCTTACCATCGGCGAACTATGGGTGGCTATGGACAAGGCAGCCATTCATGCTCTCCCCTCTCTGACGCTTTACGAGCACGAGGTCCCCATTGCGGTATGGCAAGCGCTATTGTTAACTGCTGGAGTTGAAGCAGAGAGACTCCATCGGCTTGAACAATACTTGCTAAGCCGCCAAGTTGTTGCCCAGGGAGAGGGAAGGCCGTCCCTATTCAGATCTTATGGGAGCCTGCGTTCATTTTCGGTGGTTTATTTCTCTGCCTCCCCGAAGCATCAGCAACTGAAAGCCGAGATTGAAGCTGAGGCATGTACCCAAAGGCAAGCGAAGAAGGAAGAATTGCGACAACTCAAAAACTAGTATGAAATGTGGATGAGAAAGTATCAAGACAGGGCGAAGTGCGACGAATACACCCAAGAGGAGTACGGCGTCACGGTTCGCCGTCATTCTTACAGCTGCGTCCGCTGTGGGTATTTTAACAAGGCAAATGGCCTTCGGATTGACATGCACGAGTGGCCCTTGCCTCAAGACGATCTAGAGGCCCAATCGACGGTTTTTGAGCTTTCTGTCCCCACCATCTTCTCGGAGTGGCGAGACAGCACCCTCTACGTGATCAACGATGTGCTACTGAGCGAGCAAATCGACACTCTCTATCCACAATCGTCTTACCCGCTACGAGACTATCCACCACTCTCTAAATTTTTCCAATCGGGTAGAGGGTACCGCGTCCATCTACTCTCTGAGGCAAAACCAAACATGGTCACTCATCGACGTACATTGAATGTGCAGAGCTGTACTGAATCCGATGTTTGTGTAAACAATGGCCTTCGCTATCAATACTTTGATGGATCTCGAGGCTGGTTCCTTGAGAACTTTCTGCCAACGGAGGGGCTTTCGCACCTCTGCACCTTCAGTCTTCCAGGGCGCGCTCACAACCTGAGACGCTTTCTCATGCGTACTTGGTGTAAGCCAGAAGGAGAAACACCCAACAAGGTGATTGCAAGCCAGTCAGATTGCCCGGAGTACATGTCTCTGTCTGAGTACAAGGCATTGGCCGAACTGCCTTTTGGATACAACATCCAGTGGCACAACATCTTGACTCAGCTCGCCATGCCGAGGATCGACTTCAATAAAATGGAGACCGCCATTTTTCTGCTTCAAACGAGCCTGCAAGCTGGCCCTAGATCTTCAGTGGCCACGAGGTGTACACACACAAGGCTCAGCGACCGTGTGTTTGGACATGTGATGCTTGAGAACTTGGCCAAGGGCGTTTCACGCATTCGGGAAAACTGGGAATCCTATACCGCTTTGTGTTCCTTGACCTTCTTGGCATCCCGGGTCCTATCTCAAGTCTCTAGCGATCTGGTCAGCCCCTTTATTGATCTTGTCGATCAGTGCCGTGTTGTCGCCTATCGATGGCTAGCTATCGTACTTGAAAGAGCGCAGGCAGCTACTGACGAAGCCCAGCGAAAAGGCTTGCTGGAAGCAGTGCTGAGCATTGCGCTCGCATGTGTTGAGTCATTTAATTTGGATGATTGCTCTCTAGCCAAGGTCCTAGTAGACTCAGAGCGGGCATCCATCTTGCTCGAATGCTCAGTCATCATCCACAACAATGCTCCCGTACAAATTTCGGCGGATGACCCTCTCCAAAACGCCCTGGTTGACAGGTGGAGACACACCATGCACCGCGCCCGTGGTGTGCTGGTTGAACAGCGCACCCTCGGCAACGCGTGCTTCAACACTGCTGTGAAGCGATGCTGGCCAGCATTTGCTCCTGTCTATCCCTGGACGCTCTCTGAAAAGACGTGCTATTGGTTGCAGACGACCACCCGTGAAGGTCTGCAGGTGCATCTTGATATTCTCACAGGAGAGTTGCTCGTGAACGGCTCCCCCCTGGCACGCCTCCCGAGAGAGTACGAAAGACATGACAACTATAAAAGACTGTTTGGCGGTCTTGTCTTGAAAGTCATGCCCAGTAACTTACCAGGCATGCGTTTCTGTACCGCGCAGCTGTTTCAAGGCAACACTATTCACTTCGGGATGCATGAACAAGACCTGCTCGTTAGGCTAGAGGCTGATGGGTCCAGTGTGGATTTGATCCCGCCGCGTACATTAAGAGGGCTGCTGCCACACTCGTTTGTCGACGAGTATGCCCATTGGTATCATGGCAACACGGGCATTGTGGAATTTCGCCCGCTCAAAGACCCATGGGCTAGGAACTCGAGAAATGGGTTCCTTTCCCGTTCAGGTGAAGTGTGGACATTGAGACAAGGTGCAAGCACGTGTCTCCTTGCCCCGTGCAGTGGAATGGCGCACTGTTTGGCAGCAGTATTATCGCCACTTGAGGACTCGCTTTATCTCCACATGCTCTATGACCAATTCGTCGGCTCTGTGGAAGTCCATCTACCGCGGTTGCAGCTCGATTTTTTCTTGAAGGCTGGAGAGTCAACCGTCCGGTCCCGACAGTTCCGTGGTATGCACGTCGATCCAGATCAGTCGGTGGGGACGCTGGTGGGTTTTACAAGCAAGCTCATTTTGCGTGGTGACTCTGATTTGCCAGTCAGAATGTTGATCGTTCCAGAAGGACGTGTATATTTCCAGAGGGCTGGAGGTCATGCTACTGCCGCTGTGGCCTATGGAACTGCTCGGCGTGTACAGAATTATCGGGTCGATGAACTCCTTCGCCGTCTCGTCGCGAACACGAAGCTTGAGAGCAAGCTTTTCCTTGCCTATGTCCATGCTCTCACGTCCTTCTGCCTTCCAGATCCATTCCTAGGGCGGACAGGAACGGAGGAGGCCATTCGTCTCTTGGGTTCTGCATCTGTCCGAGCGCCTGGTCCACTGTCTCCAACAGAGCTTGACAGGTTGCAATCGATCGCTTCTCTCTCTCCGGCCCGGGATTTCTACCCGAAGAGCGAAAGGGTCATGCAGCAGGTTTCTTGGTCTTCGGCTCTGAGTTTCCTCGCTCAGGATGATCGATTTTACATGATTGCGAAGGGTATCATCGACCGATCTGCCGAGGTTGGCTTTCTCTATCCTGATACTACAAAGCCAGGTGAACTCGACCAAAACACGATCGAACTAATTGAAAGAGCTATCCTCAGGAAGGCTCGCCAGTGTGTGTCTGGCTATGGTGCAGAGGACTTCTCTGTTCGGCATGATGCCATCTACCAGTCAAGAGACAGTGGGGTTTCAGATCGCGCAGCCCGTGCTGCGGAAATGGCTGTCCGAGCGTATGGCGGCCATGCAACTTTGCTCGAGCCTATTGCTACCGGACTCTCCAATCATTTATACACGCTCCTAAGCCACGAACCAATCATATCTCCCAGAACAGTACCCACAAAGGATGATCTGCTTTATGACTCAAAATGGCTCGGCAACCCTGCGACCTTCTTGCCGGCGTACTGGTGCCAGCTGCACCAGGCATTTCAGAGCAATCAATCATGGCTCAACAGATTCGAGCTGGGACTTGGGCAAGAAGAAGCCCAATGCAACCACAGGATTCAGTGGCACCAATGACTCTCGCTATGTTCTCCCTCTGGATATGAAGCAGCATGACCTTCCCGAACAGAAGCACACCAACGCATTGGTACTAAATCACCTTCTGAGACCAGAGAACACCATTGCAGTGATGTCTGCGGACATAAAAGGAGCAGCATTAGACAGCACTTGTCTCCTCTCCATGGTCGCCGGGATGAGCTCTCGCATCCGCGTCATCCTTGATGTCGGTGCCCAGGTTGTCGATCGCACAAATCTCGAGTTCTGCAAAGAGTGGCTCAAGTGCCACGACAGCGACGACCACACACGCGCTGTCGTATTTTTCGACGACTTTGATAATATCATGGTGCTCAATCGGTCCGGTAAAGTCGAAGAACTTCAAGGCTCGCCCTTTGCAGAACAGTTGGACCAGTGCCTTGTGTTCCTCGACGAGGCCCATACAAGAGGCACAGATCTGAGGCTCCCTACCAACTATCGAGCAGCAGTGACCCTTGGTGCTAACTTGACGAAGGATAGACTGGTTCAAGGTATGGTTCCCCATTTCCCCAGCGGGTGAGAGTGATGAGCCTTGTTGCTAACTTCTCTCACAGCATGTATGAGGATGCGGAAGCTTGGAAAAGGGCAGAGTGTGGTGTTCTGCATTCCGAGGGAGATTGAGCAAAAGGTCCATCGCCTGAAGGGTCGGGTCCGAGCAGGCTCCTTCGACCTAACAGTATCGGATGTTCTATGCTGGGCCATCAACGAGACCTACCAGAGCTTACGACGGGAAGTGCCATTGTGGCTCACCCAAGGTATACGTTTCGATCACCAGCGACGTCTGTGGGAAGAGCTGGGTGCTTGTGGCGATCATCTGAGCAGATTGGCATGCGCTCAAAGTTTCAAAGAGGATGAGGCATTGTCACTGGACCGGCGTTATAACCCGCAGCAAAGTCACCCAAGTGGAGAGGCCACCCCCAGCACAGCCGGCAAGACACATTCTACATGCAGACGTGCGCAAGTTCGTCCAGAGTGGTGTTTTTACACGATCCATCGAGGCATTTTAGCTCGCTTTTGTTACCCTATATCTCACCTCGGCGGCGAAGAATTTCGACGTGCGCGAGTTCCAAAACAACGTGTGGGTGACATGGGATTTTTCTAAGGTCATCGACGAATCATTTGGCTCCGAGAACTACTCGGACGGATTCCAACGATCCGTGCAGTGGATATTGACGAGCAAAGATGAGGTCCTCAACGAGCGTCTTCTGGTCATTAGCCCATACGAAGCCCAAAAACTTCTACCGGATATCGAGAAGTCCCAACACGTCTCTCTTCGGCTTTACTCGCCGTGGGTTAATCTCGGCTTCGAGACACTGGATCATCTCAACCTTTACACTGTCCCCCAAACGCAGGATGGCGCTATCCCACGAAGTCTCATTACACCACTCAATGTCTTTTCTGGACAGCTGTATCTCCCAAGTTACTGCGATTACATCCACCTTTACGATTTTCTTGGACTTGCGTGGAAGGCTGCCGATGGAACCATCGGCTTCGGGCCCGATGGCTGGATTCCACCAACGCTGCAGACGAACACCTGCGTCAACAGATCGGGGCGCTCCAAGAGTCCCGTTCCGTTTTTGAAGATTCTATTCGCGAAGATACGACAGGAATGCCAATCAATCAGAAAATCGCACATGGGGAAGATATTGGAAGGGGTGCGACTGCACGTGGAGGATTGGGCGGAGAGTTGACCTTGAACATGTTCCACACTTTGCCGCCATTTTTCCTTCATTCACTTAATAAAGTGTTGAAATGAGCATTTTGTATTGATTGAAGAAGAAGAAAGGTTGGTGTTAACCACCGGAAACTATTGACAAGAAGGCATCCACATCCTCGCCACCAATGGATCGGAATAGCCATTGATCCGTTAAACAATGGATCTCAACATAAAGAGCCTGACCATCATGGGTCGCAATGGCTGAGGATGATGAAAACTGGCCCTTTCATTGTAGTTTAAACCGCCATCCGTCAAGCTTGACGCCTGTGGCAAGGCATCTTGATCAACGTTGTAGGGTATCTGCATGTATCTCTCCACGTCTACTGCGAATGTCGCGTTGTCAACGCTCGGCCACTGCAACTTCCTTTGCACAAAAAAGAGTTCCAGCACTCAGCGCTAAGAATAATGCTTATATTTCCCTAGATTAGCCGAGCACTCTGGGGCTGAGAGTCAGGAGCGAGGGAAATATGGGTCAGAACGGATCAAATGTCTGGCCGTAGTACCCTCAGGAGCGGGCGCCAATAGGTGCGCACCTGGGTGCGCGCGTAAGTGTTTTCACGTTTTCAATAATAACTAAACAAAATATTTATATAAAATTCCAAAAGCTCGTTACAAGATATATGCTAATACAATACATATTTTACTATTTTAATCTTTTTAGAAATATATTTTTTAAAAATAAATATTAATTATTGAATTGAAAAATATCTTAGATACGCACCCAGGTGCGCGAATTTTGATAATAATGACTAAGCTTGAATTTTGGCAACCTATAACTTTGTGAATTTTTAATATATATTACTTGTAGTAATTTATCAGCATAGATATTGTTATTGTATATATTATTAAAAATTTTATATAATTCTAACTATTTTTATTGATTTTATAGAATTGAAAACGTGAAAAAACTTAAATGCGCACCCGGGTGCGCACCTATTGGGCCCCCTCAGGAGCCGGGTGCTGACTAATATTTGTCAAGCAAAGGCGTTCTTGTTGAAACAGCTGTCCTTGTTGAAGCATGTGGTTGGCCCATCCAAGAGACCACTCCTTCTTCGACCGTTGACCAACAACGCAAGTCTAATTAAAGCCGAGGAATTCCACGTAAGTTGAGGAGCCCCTATTCACATCGATCGCGTTAGATCGATCATCCCGTCCTAATGACCTCTCAGGTATGCAGCCACGAAGAAACCTTTCCACGATCGTCTAGATACTCGATAGGTTGCTCGGAGACAAGCAATTTCGGTCCCATCACCCATACCGACCTCTTCTCCGCAGATCAGACTATCTTCTTGTTGCTCTTGAATCTACTACAATTTTCCCAGAAGCTTATATGACGATACCGCTTATATCCAGCCATGGCTCCACAGTTGATCATAGATGGCAAGATACAAATTCTCGGGCAGACAGCAAATAGTGTCGTCTATGCTGTTGGATCCGATGACGACACCATGTTGGCTAAGGATAGTCTTTCTGTTCTGAAAGGCGGATCGGTCTGGTATAAGGGGCAAGAAGCCCTGGGACCAGGCAAGGATATCGCAGAGTCAGACGAGTGTATCAGGAAAGAGGCAAGCATATATCAGACTCTTGGGCAGCATGACCACATCCTCAGTTTTATCAGCCTCGAGACCAGCGCTCTTGATGGCCCAGGTTCGATCCCGAAAGCATGGGCGTTACGCCTGGAACGGTCTCCCCTTGGCAGCCTCCGAGACAACATCGTCAATACCTCTACGAACCCTCCTAGCCGGTCAATCCGGCTCTGTTTGGCATACCAATTCTCCAAGGGTGTCGCACATCTCCACCAACATGAGATTGTCTGGGGCGACCTATCGACTCGCAACGCCTTTCTGTTTGATGAGTGGCGCGTCAAGCTGGGTGATTTTGCCGACTCGGATGGAGTGGGCGCCTACCCTAGGGACTGGTACGGATGTGAGGACCGCTACTGCCCCCCCGGCTCGGATAACCCTCAACGACACGATATCGGGACCATGAACCGTGAATTATTTGCTCTTGGAAGTGCTATCTATGAGATTCTCGAGTGGAAAGTGCCATATGGCTCTAATACCGAGATAGAAGATAGTGCCAGAGAGGCCTTATCAAACGGCGAATGGCCAGAACTATCTGATGACAATCCTGCCAAGTCAATTATCCAGAAGCTTTGGGGGTATTCATATGACTCATCTAGAGAAGTCGTTCATGATTTGCAGGGACTTTTGCCTTCTTGCGGGTAGTCACTGTCGCTGCGAAATGGACCCGACCCTCTTAGAGTCCCTATTCATCTCTATTGGTGATGATTTGAAAATAGTTAGGTGGGGAATGTTTGAAATACAGTTCGATACTGGGTGTAAGGTCGAGATGGAATCTTTTTTTTTTTGACACGATAGTGCCCAACGAAGTCAGTGCAATTAAGTTGTATGATATTCAAACCAAGTTCCACTGCCGCCGTCCCAATTTCATTCTGCCTTGTAAAGGTCCGGAGGCAGACAGGATTCCCACCTATAGCTAGCCTTGTCGCGGATGTCGACGGATGGCGAGTATCAAAATAGGCGCCTAGTGTTCTATCTAAAGGAGTGATGGCGGATGGTCTCTCATGCCTATGTTCAATCCGCTTGTCTTCTAGGTAGCAGGTTGTTGCCCACAGTGTAGTATTTATTCCAATCGTCAAGTCGTTCATGATGGTCGTGTTCGTTGTCTCTGTCGGGTCTCGACTCATCAGTTTGCAAACATCTCCTAACATGCTTCATTATAACTCACCATCCTTAATCCTGCCTTATGGACTAAGTTGCGGCAGGCCGTTGCTGCGCCCTTTCGAATGCACATTCCGGGCAAGTGGCATTGATTGGAGTTGAGCCGACAATCATCTTCCGGCTAGGCGTGATGTTTGGGCATTGCGATGTGCCGCATCGCGGGTGGTCGCATCTTTCATCAAAGGGATACTCATAGGTCACCTTGAAGTGTTGTTTGCCATCAAGGCAGTCCTTGTATTTTCGAGAAACCTTGGCTTGGCCGCACATGGTCGTTCGTGGAGTTGCCCCTTGGGTAGTTGGCAAATGAGTTATGTTGATATATTCTATCTGGACTACTTGGTCGTTTACTTCCGCGAGTTCGGGGGCTACGCCTTTATCAACTTTAGAGACGGGTATTGCTGGCTTCCAATCTGGACTGCAATGGGAGGCACGCGCCGGGAATGTGCATGATACGTCCAAGGTTGCATATTCGCAAACGTCAGCCCCTCGGCCATGGAAAACCGCGCACTTGCACGTCTTTCTCGTAGCAATGAATATCAATATTCCGGAGTTGAGTATGCTCACTTCATACACCACCGGACGGCTGATTTGTCTCCGGATTGGTTAAGATCACCTGAAGCATCGGCCGAAGTGGTGGATGAGGGCTAAGGGATGGCACACTTAATGCAAGGCTCCAAAAGTCGGGCCCAGATTCGTGCGTAAAGCACGCAGGTAGCATGTGTTGAATAGCACCCTGTGCATAGGACGGCCAAAGGCCGGCTATACAACGGCGAAGCCTCGGCTAGGCTAAGCCTAATATAGAGGAACAGTTAGAGAAGCGTGAGGGGAGGAAGAAGCAATACAGAATATGATTTTCGGCCAGACTGGACTTTCCAACAGCATGGGTGCGAGAAGGTTCCATCCCGCTCTATCTAACGTTGACCAATCAATGCTATCAGACCCACTCCAACTTTGGAGATTATCGGCTGTCGGAATGGAGGAACACAGTCTCACATCCTCCAACCAGGTGACGCCAAGTCATTTCCCCGCATCTCTCATACAAAGCATTGCCCATCCTGTGTATTACCCATCCTGTGTATTACCCATCCTGTGCATCACCCATCCGAAGTATCACCTGTCCAGACTCGTCGGCAACACGACCAACTCTTCACGCAATCGATCGGGCTTCTGCGATGACTTCCATCATCCATCAGCTCAGAAGTATTCTCCAAGGCACGGAGACCTTGGAAGAACGGTTGCGTGACATCCACCTCTCTCGAGAATCACGAATGGAACTAGATTTGATTGCCGATAAGTTTAGAGCCCTCGCGAACACGATAGGAAAGAAGACCCAATCTTTCAAGCCAGTGCAACAGAACGAAATATGGGAGAAGAGCAAGGACCGGCTCGAGAAGGCCGAGAAGACTTTGAGAAACGTCTACACCCAGAACAAGCTCCCCGATCTATATGTGTTCCGAAAAAACATTACCACAATATTCAACGGCCCAGGCACACATGAAACCGACTCTAAAAGACTCACCTCAAAGAAGACAGCGACTAGGAAGAGGTGCGAGAGGTTACGAATGCTGAGTGCAGACGGCATCATTTCATGGGCGACTGCACATCCATGCGCCACCTGGGCTGGTGGCGTGATGAGTAATGATATGTTTAACTGTTTAGTGGACGATATTGAACCTGGAGATCACATCAACTGGCCCGGAGAGGTAAACCAAATTCTTCGAGAGCTTCAGAAGAAGGAGATACAATCTGACGCCTTCAATAAGCTAGTAGACGGTAATTGCCGCATGCAGCGTATGTCGAACGAAAGCTAACTCAAGTAGATCTGAGTGATCCGTCACGTCATGACAACCTCCCAGACGATGCGGTTGTCTTCAATGTGGATGACCAGCCACCCAACCAACGAAACAGAGGTCAGTTGCTCTCTCAGAACACAAAACGAAACTCTGACTTGGGAGCAAGAAACCAAGGACATGTTCACCGACGCCCCAGCCGCCTTGCTAGAACAATGCTTGCCGCAGCCATTCCGGAGGGCTGTCAAAAACAGCAAGCAGTGGAGATGGGAGAGAAGCCAAGGGTTTAGTACCACTTCATGCCTCAACACCCTGTTTCCTCGCAGCGAAAGTGATGATGTCTCGGTCACTATATGGGTTGCCCACAATGATGGATATCGGCTGAATGATATATTTGGCGTGACCCATAGCTACTCTTCCTAGACGTCCCAGTGGACGACATCCGCTGATCGGATGTAGACAGTATAACCCTTTGGCACTGCAAATGATTTGCACTCTTGAACGTTCTCTTCTAGCAAGTGCCGATGCTGCGTCTTTTCGTTATAGATCGATATGTATTGACCTTGAAAGTTGATCCTCTCATCGGTCTCTCGAGGTTCGAATCGATGACTCGGGACATTCCGTTCCTCTCGCCCGGCGAGAGCATCGTCGCCTCTCTGGCAAATGCTGTCAGTATGGCACCGTGCTGAGAGTGCGTGGGATCTTATCTGACAGCCATAATGTAATACCAGCTTAGAGTAGGAGGATAGGAACGATAGACTCGGAACACCGTAGTTGTGGGAGGTGAAACTGGGGATAATTTGCTGGCTTCGTTAGAAGATAATCGGGGAAGATGAGCGGCTTAACGTTACCTCTGCGCGTGTCTGTGAAATCCATTTTAGCGATTGAAAACAACATAAACCAGAGAGAAATACATCTCATTGGGATACAATACGCAGTTCCACGATGGGGAAGGGTCAGAGTGCCATTACAGTCAATCGGACCGTGTTGGGCATCAAGAGCTGAAGTGATCCTGGTGGTGGCGTGGGCAATACGTGGCTTGTCGAGCTTGGTTCTTATGGATTTGTGCAAGGCTTCGATTATTACACAACCGGAGTACTACTTGGCCTACTAAAAGTGGGATATTAGGTTAAAGGACCTATCTATCGAGTATTACGCGGGGGTACCTCCAAAGTGAAGTTAAGTCTGCAGCAGACCCCACTGGACACTGCAGACCCCTGTAAGCTTCTGTACCTTGGCCTGCTTATCGCGTGCAGCACCAGTATCATGTACTACCCTTATCATGTACTACCCTTATCATGTATTACCCTTATCATGCAGTGCCCATCCTGTGCAGTACCCAATCTGTGCCTTACCCATCCTGTGTATTACCCATCCTGTGTATTACCCATCTTGTGTGTTACCCATCCTGTGTAGTACTCGTGCAGCGCCTGTCTCATGTAGTATCGCTCTCGTGCAATGCACACACATGCAGTGTGGTAATTAACCCTTGCATCCCACGCATATCCAGCTTTCTCTGGTAACACTCCAGGGCAGACAAAGCAACTCAGACCCATTCATAACTAGTAAAGCAAGTCCTATGGCAAAGGAATCTAATTATCCTTACTGATGGAAATCACCGCCTTCGTCCGCATGGCTGCCTCTCAAATTAAAGAGCCTACAAATTCAAGGTAGGCAATACTTCACCACGACATAGTGCCATTAAAGATCGCAAAATCAAAAACCTCTAGACATAGTTACGTTAAGATCAGCACACGGGGCTTGATGCATGCAGACCGATCCAGTCCAATCCACTCGGCCACTCCTGGCCCGGCCGCCTCACCTCGCTGACAGAAGGCGGAGGGCACATTGGCTCAGCTCATGGGAACTCCTCGGCTGCGCTAATGGATTCTGTATGGTCAATTGCTCGGTCGTCATGGCCTACCTCTGACAGAATTAGAGTGATCGGCTCTGTCGCCTCGCATCGGACAGAGGGGAGACAACAAGAACAGGTTTCTGACGTGTTCATGGCGGACTGTCAGGCGCACGGCATGGCTTCTTGGGGGAATCGTGACGCTACTGGCTGCCAGAACTGATGTGTAGAAGGGCCCCTTGTGCATGTCTCCGTGCCCACCTCTAACTGATCAGTGAGTGAATGGACTTGTCCCGGGAAGTTCTTCATGCGAGCCAGTTTGGGTCGAGACAGAGCTGAATGCCATGCAACCAAGCATTAAACCAGAACGAACCGGACGAGTAGACACGAAGACTGACCTGCATGCTATGGACTCTCTTCTTGACGGGGTTGCGACAGGGTCTGATCCAGTCACGTCAGGAATTGGACCTTGTTGTCTCCTGGAAGCGGCAAGATCTCGATCTAGATCCGCAGAAGTTGGCAGGGGCTGCACCTTGTATCTATGGACTACAGTAGCTGTTGGGTCTTCAAGGCGGACGGGTCAATGCCACGACTGGTGCGGAATGGTGGGGATTCTGTGTGCCTAGACCTCATCCCCTCTGCTCGCTCTAAGGATTCGACTCAGTGAAAGGAGTGAAGGCCATGCCAGGTCATTGGACGCTTGGAATGAAAATGAGGCTGATGACCGACATGCAACTGCAGGGGCGAACTGGTGCGGGCCGGGCGAGAGGCCGCATGGGATGTTCTACGCTAACACGCCGTGTCTTCAATTAAGCAACGTGATCTTGTTTATCCCTTCCATTGTTGCTCATGAGAGCCTTGACACGTACTTGCTGCAGCTGCAGGTCGTTGTGGTGGCCATGTTGGCTGAGCATTGCGACCTACCAGACTTTCTCAGCCAAGCCGCCAGGCTAGACAACTCTCGTCGAACATAAAATGCGGGATTGCACCTCCTGGAAGTTGAACAGCAAGACCTCAATCCATCCACCTCGAGGACATTCTTCTATAGCCCTGCTTACCAACTTGACGTGTCATCCACTTCCCCGTCGCCAGGATATATCCATTACCTAGGTAGGTTTGCGAGCTCTTCCCTCGAGGCTATGAAAACTCTAATGTCCCATCCCAAGTCATGCCAGAAGACTCGAGCTCCACCCCAACCACTTCATCCAGCACATCCGGCAAAGATAGCGGGGGGCAGACCACTTCGCAGACTGGAACAAATGAGAATGGGGGTCAGTCGGGGAATGAAGAGATACCGGCAAGCTCAATGCCGACATTTAAGACCTACTCAGGGGATGTGTGGGCAAAGGGAACGGAAACTTGACTGTATTGAAGTCCGGCAAGTTCTTGGTCAGGAGTAGTGCCTAGTATATGTGTCGATATCACCGATTTGACACCGTACAAATGACCGTTGTCACGCCAAAGGCTTCTACACTCCCTTTTTGTAATACGTGGGTCGACTGATCTGCGGATGGTTTTATCAGCTGTCGTCTCCTCCAAATTGTTCATCCTACCCGCCTGGTCTTGCGCCGGGAGGGACTGACCGTACAGGAGGTCAGGCTAGTATGATTTGGTTACAGTGGGCCTGTTCGGTGCTCTCATAAGATCCTCAAGGCGCCGGCTCGAGAGGGGAGGTTGTCGAGTATGATGTTAGCCAGACGGAACACCGACTGACCGAACCTGTCGGCGTTGTTCTATTTGTCATTCTCTTTTACCTCTTTTGACCATATTATGGATTCCTTTTTGCTCACTTGGCTAGTTGATGCTATTTTCCTCTCTATACTGTCTTGCGGTCACTTCAGTCCTTTCGTCTACGGCAAGCCCAAACTGCCACATGTTTGGCTAGGATCCTGGATAACTATTCAGGTTGTCGTCACCGTCATCTCTATTCTACATGCCGGCTCGAGAGTCCACCTGGGAGGGGCCTG
>JABCKC010001609.1:0-17034 GCA_013186395.1 Fusarium papillatum | reverse complement strand
CCTCTATACTAGCCTGCATTAGCAGATATACATCACACCGCCAGACCTCGCCTATGTGTATCTTTCTATGTCAATCTTTTCTAAGTCCTGGGCCTTATCAGAATCTTTGCTCAATACAGATATGCAGCTGTTGAAACTTGTATTGCTGTTGCAGCTCGTGTTGCTGTCGCAATGCGTGCTGCAGCCACAGTTTGCGTTGCTGCTGCAGCTCGCGATACTGCTGCATCTCGCGATACTGCTGTAGCGCTTGTTGCTGCTGTAGCGTCTGTTGCTGTTGCATTTGAGTCAGGAGGAGCGGCTGGTCTTGAAGATGGTAGGGGTGATGCAGTAGCTGCTGCTGCTGCTGCTGCTGCTGTTGCTGCTGCTGTTGCATTTGACCCAGGAACAGCTGTTCCGGTGCGAAACTAAATCCCATGAAATTGGCGGGATATTCCATTGGGAATACGCCTTGTTGGTCCATCGGGACTCGGTCAGAGGAGTGGTCATCAGTGTTGCTGATGCTAGTCCTGATGGGAACCCGGAAATCTTGATCCATGAGCTCGCTGCGAGGAATGATGCTCTTCAGCATCAAGTGTTGGGAAGGGATGGTGTAGTGGCTGAGCCTGACCTCCTCGCACTTGTAGTAGTTCACCAAGTGGTATGGTTCCTTGCGATAAATGATTTTTATGGTCTTCTTGACCAAGCCGTTTGGCATTTTGTCGTCAGCCAAAGGTCCGCTGAGGGAAAGGTTCTCGTTCAAACCCCCGCAGACGGTACCATTGTGCTTCTTGCGCTTCAGGGAAGATTGCTTCCGGGACTGCAGTAGCTCTCGGTATACTAGGAAGTTGCCAGAAGAGCAACCGCTGGCCCAGAACCTGCCGTCCAACCAGCGCCGAATGCACGACTGATTCTCATTGTAGATGAACACATTCCCGCCCCGGGTCAGAACCCGGTTCTTCAGGTCCTGTGTTAGGGATTGTAGTAGAACGTCGTTAAGTAGGTTTAGCAGGTAAGCTTCAAAGACGATCAGGGCATCGTGTGTCGTGTCGATGTACACCCCCTCTAAGGTGGCGACGGACTTGGCCACGGACTTGACGCTCATCTTGAGTAGAAGAGTTGTCCAAAAGATGAGGTAGTAGAAAGGTTTAGCTGTGTGGTGGGAGGTGATATGGAAATAAACCTGGGACGCGAACTTGGGGGATTCAAATGCACCAGTGGGGGGATTGGCCTGTATATGTGCTTCTAATCCCTGTTACCTAAGAGGCCCACCATTCGGGCGGTAGCCAGGTTTCCCCGCGAACTCAGGGCTGCTCAGTTAGTGTCAGAGCTGGGCTAAGCTTCTTGACCCCAACACGAGACTCGCTGCTCACCACTCAGCACAGGGCATGATAGTAATATACCCTGAGAGAACTTATGCACCAATATCAGCTGGATTGTTAAATTAAGTGATCTGAATGTAAATATAAGGGCCCGTCGCAATCAAGAAACCCGTTCACCTCGTCTAGAGTTGAACTATAGCGAAGCTGTGAATGCACCCCTCGCCGTGCACTCCGCGGACAATCGTATGCATGTGGGGGCTAGTACGACCGCTTCTGAAGTGCTGGCTTATCGGGAAATGCGATACGTTTGAGACCGCCTCATCTCTCCTATTTACACGCGGGCTCGGGAGTTGCTGGTACATAGATGACTCAATGGATCATGTCGAGTATCATTATCTAGCATTATCTCATTGGCCTTTTACACTGTTGGCGTAAGGTAAGCCAATAATCTACTATGTTTCATATAAATCACCATCAAAAGAGGCAGCTGGCAATGTCGAGTATGGATTGGTTTTCCCGATCTAGAAGCTACCTCTTATAGCGATCATTGAGACTGTAGAACATCCTTGATCGGAGGGAGTGATTCTCTGTCCGACATCCGACGTTCGTCAGGCTTTTGCATGATCTTCGAAGACTCTTGAGGGAAACCTCTGTGGCCCGTAGGTTTACGACTCTTCCATGTGACCGTGACCTTCTTTGCCTGGTGGCTGTCTTTCCCAGGCTTCGTTATTCCGTCAAGTGGCAACCCAGACTCTTCTACCTGGGTTAGAAAATAGTCGCAAGCTTTGAAATAACCTCCAATCCCTAAATCTTGAAGATCGGTCTGGTCTTGGGCCCTGGTAAGTTCGGACGGCCCTGGGGAGAGGTGTAAGCGATACTTCTATTCACAAAAGATATGGAAATAGCTTGACTCACTTGTAAAGGTCCGCTCCTGGGAGGTGGAAACATGGTTACCTAGGTGTGTTGAAGGCATCTTGCGTTCGGTTGCCTGCAAAAGATGGTACTGAATAACCAGCAATCACGAGGGATCTCAGCCCTATGAAATACCTCGACCTGAACTTGGTTTCTGTAAACCAACCCAGTTCCAATCTCAACCACAATCTGCCGGTAGATGAAAATAATCTCAAGCCGTGGAAAGCCCCTGTCTGCCTGCCTCCCAACTGCATCAGGGAGACGCCACAGCTGCGTGGGTAATCACACCGCTCATCAGAATACAACATTCTATTTGAGTTATCATGCTCGCTTGCTTTGTGGCGTCAATAAGGGGGTGAAAGTGCAAACTTATCTAAGTGAAGATCTTACTACGAAGAGAAAGATGTGGTGGCCACGGTGCGGGCGCCTCCCTCCTTCTAGTTCCTTCGCGGCATTAGAAGCAAGGGTCTGCTATTCTATGAGACTCATCCTTGCATGCTTCGACCGGGCTGACTCGGTCGGGAGCAGCAAGACCCTCGACGGGACATCCAGACATATTATCACACTTTGTGATGTAGTAAACATGGCCTCGCTTGTAGAGTTCGAAGTGACTCTTTAGAGTCCGCAGATCTTTGCTTAAAGATGAATTCAAACGAGTATCAAGGGGCACGAGTACGAGGCACATGAGGGCGGGGGCCGTCTATTTAGTACTACTGCCGCCCTTAGGCAGCAAAGACCGCATGAGGGGGTTGTGTTGATGGTTAATTAGATTCCTGCCCCTTTTAGCCGTCTTACCGTCCACCGCCGTGATAGCCAAGAGCTCAAGCGACCACCCCGAAGATGGAGAAGTGACACTTGACATGTCTGACGCTAAGGTGCTCCTGCTGACCTTAGTCTATTGCCGATTTCTACTCGTCCAAATCTTGCCAGCTTATCGGCCAGAAGATCAACAGAGGCCTCGCCTCCCTCCACTAGTATCACATCAGGGGCACGAGAAAAGGGTCCTCCTTTTAGTTCCAGGCCATGCTCCAGGCGTTTTCTAGCTCTCTCCCCATTCTCAAGACGCTCTTAACACCCTTCCATTCAAAGCGTTATTATAGTGATAAAACTTGATCGTTGCCGTAGCAGTCTTCTGAGTTCTAGTCCGGGGTAGACCCATCTCTACCTCCATCAGGGCAGCCAGCAATTCTTCCAGGCATTTCATCTGAGTACAGAAATCATCGTATTCATATTTGCTTTCAATGATCCTGGTCTTCTCGATATCTCTTTCGTCGAGCACTGTATTGATTTTGAGGTCTTTAAGGATTGCGATCCAGGCTGCTAGCTTCTCCTCTGGCACTGTTTTGGCTCGCACTTCGAGCAATCAACATCAAAATTGTCTGTGGGTAGCACAAAGGGGTACCTACAATGCAAGTAAAACATTTCTGCCCATTTCTTGGTATCGTCTGGAACTTGCTTCTGCTCGGCCAGGAATTTCCATTTCTCTGGATGCCACAGCACAACCCAATAACCGAGTTCCCTCGCTGCAGCATCGCGTCGGTCAGGCTGCATTTGGTGACAGTACCTTGGCGTAGCCAAAGATTGGACCATGTTGATGAATGCTGTCTGTCGTTCTGGACTTATCGCGGCTGTCGAGTGCTGTTGAAATGAGATGGCGGGTTGCCCCTTTTATCTACACATCCCCCCTGGGGGAGCAAGCCGCTTCTTCAAAGCGTGAAGGTTGCATCAGGGGTATTAATTTCCATTCAATTAATAGATTTACCGACACCGATAATTAGTCTCGCTGCGAGGCTTTCCTGTCTGGGTCTTGAAACCCAAGACTGTTCCAGAGTTTGCTCTAGCTGATCTTCTCGACTCGCCACGTTCTAACTAACCGACACCCAACATCGACAGAGTCAGGCAGCTCTACAAAGCATCCATCCATGGGTACTCAGATCAACTACCTGCACTTATCTTAACCACGTACCTTATACCACACTTTATTTGCAATCTCATGGCCTCGATACAGTCCATCTGCGGGGAAAACATAACCCAGTTTCGCAACACAGGCCGCGAGATATACCCCCACGGCCATATAGTCTCTGAATACATTGAAAACTTCACCATCTTTGATCTTATAGCGGGGAATGTTCGATAAGAGCTCGACAGCCTCGGCCAACGGCATCCGAGTATTTGGAGATTGCAAACGTGAAAAACTTTGCATTCCTAACTGTTCCTCGCAATGACGCGCTGGGCCTCGACGTGCACCCTTTGACAGATGACCCGGTGAGATCTGTGACTCGATGGTGCATATCGCTCCGTTTAACCCAGAACCGAGAACCAAGTTGGCAAAGGTGCGCCACGACTGTAAACTGGACTCACCAGATCGTTTTATTCTGCCTTCCTCGACTTCGCGTTCTTGGATCATAACCCAGAGACCAAAGAGCCTTAGAACTAAATGACGGGAGTCATCATTGAAGGCCTCCAAAAGGCGGTAACAATCGTCAGCGTCGATGTGGTCGTCTGTGTGCGCGTTGCTGTTCAAGGCGGTGTCGTCTTCCTCTCCATCCGGAAGATTCTCCGTGTCTGAGCAGAGGAGAGGTACCTGCTCCGCGCCACCTCCATACAGAGAGCTCAGTGGCGTCTCAAGTGGCCATTCATGATCTTGTTCCGGGCTCTCCCATTGAAGCAGGCAGTAAATGTTTGTAAGTACCCTTCTTGGGTCTTTTAGGACGTCCTTCATAGAAGCCTTGAATCCCAGAATGGCGAGCAATCGGACAATGTATAGCCAGGTCAAATCAGCCATATGCTCTTCGCTCCAGTTCATGAAGTCTGTCCAGGCTTTCCCAAACCCCTGCAGATCTTCAACAAGTTGCGAGACTGTTCTACCAGTAACTGGATAGCCTTGAAACATACTTGCCAGCTCTTCGTAGGCCCGAAGTTCGAGATCTTTGACCCTTGGATTCTCGTTGGGTCCCTGGGTGTAGTGCTCAGAGGGCTTTTGGATGTAGGAGCTATCTCCATAGTGCTGGACGTACTGCCAATCCTCCCAAATTGCGAGGAATTCGCCTTCTTTTTGTAGCTGGTGGTAGTGTATAAGATCTTTTAGGGGGCCTGGTGTGCGTAGTTTGAGACTGATTATTGGCGTAAAACTTCCGATGCCATACTGCTTGCGTCGCTCTTCGTGGAGTGAGATCAGGAGGGCGGCGGCGCTGGGTATTGCATCGGGACACAGATCGGTAGGGGGTGTATAGTGTAGACGACCAAACAATTGAGACAGGCAGACCAACGCATAGCTTTGCACATGTTTCTCGGGCCAAGCTGGATAATCGATCTTGGTGGTCTCGTATCGCTCCGCCTCGCAGATCCAGTCCCGCGTGTCCAATGGACAGCCGTTCGGTCGCTCGTGTTGTGGACATTGTAAAAAGTCGCACCGCTGTTTGGCGTCTTGGATACGGTCTTCGAGGGCAAGTTCATATCTCTGGGGCAGCTGGAAGAAATTCTCAATCTGTACGACAAGACGTCGTGCGAAATGTTCTTCGCCCAAAGTCTCGAGCTCTGTGATGTAGCTCGCGGGGTCGATTGGATGGTGACGATGGTCACAGGTGATTTGATGAAGGGATATCAGCTCCAGCACTCTCTGGCTCAACAGCCCGCCGAAAGGAGCACTGCTGGGCGGTGGGGTCTGTGGGAGGGAGGCCTGGACGGTCGCGTCGTGAGAATCGCGAGTTGTTGATGCAGGTGTGTTGATTGCATCCGAGGGGATCTCGTCGGACGTCTCTTGGGCACTCTGCGGCGAGGTGTGTGGGCTGAACTGCCAATCCATACGCGCGGTCTCAGACATGGTGGCTTTGGCGATGAAGACGTGAACTCGTTGCGAGTAGGAGGCTAGATGCTAATCTGAGCCTGCAATGGAGGGATATGGTGCGTATTTGTGCTGGAGGCCATACTGCGTGCCGATGTAAGCCAGAGAGCATGGGAAGTCATGATGCTCTCCAAGATCCACAAGGTCCGACAGTCCCACTCATGCTCATTGCCGTGCAGGGTCATTCGCGAAGAGTAAGGAGATTGCCTCTCTGGACATGGCTGTTCAGCTCCGACTCCCAGAAGCAAGCAGAAGACTTAGACATGCCAAATCCGCCTTAGCCTGACCGGGCTCCTGGTCCGCTCACCCGTACAAGCCCGCGATTGGCGTCTCCCCTGGCGTGGTCAGCGCAGTATCCATATCCTGCTGCAGGGGGTCCATGCCTAACTAGCGCCAAGGTGGATGTATCTACTAACACCTGGCACGATGATGTACTAAGCGGGATCGACAGGTACCCATCCAGGCGACCCCAGATGGCCCCGCCTCGTATCGACAATCAAGCCGAGGAGTTGCGTCAGCGAGCTCGACGCCATTTCACTGCTGCTCAGGGAAAGGGACTACCAAATACGTATGTTGACGGGAAATTGACTGGTTCTTGGACGTAGTGAATTTCCGTTGCGGTTGGAATCAGAGTTCCGCCTCGTGTACGATGCAGCTGGCCATCTATGAATGGCAATTAAAGTGTGATTCCATGAAGTTCCAACAATTAAGGGTCGAGCTAAGAGAAAGAAAGGAATGAAGAAAGCCTTACGGGAAGGTCCGGTGTAGGCCCAGACTCAACCAGGTTTTCGACCAACAAAAACTACTACTTTCGTATACAAACGTAGCTTTCGGCACCGAAGGGCCCTCCGAAGGCGTGCGAGAAGGACGATAAGCTCATCGGGACCCCAACCCAATATTATCGCCGGGTAGTTGAGTAAGCCCCCGATATTTCCGAGCAAAGCGGCTTGTAGGAATATGCCAACCTCCTTGGGCGTACCATCTTTGTGCCAATCCCCGATAGGTATCTGTAGTTATAACAACAGGTTACTGTATAGCCTAGACATGTCTCGATTTGGAGACTCACCGTCTTATAGTACCTCTTCAAATCCACAAAGCCGGCCTTGTTCATCGCCTCCCCGTGGGTCTCGTCGTCCGCGACGGTGAAAGAGCGGCGAACTTTAGTGGACTGTTTCATGCTCCTAAGGATCGTATTCCAACTGTCTATGGCCTCGATGAATTCGTCCAATTCGGGATCATGAAGACTTGGCCCTTGGCGGTAAAGGCAAAGTGACTGCTCATGGCTTTCGAGATATCCCCCAGGCCTAAGGCACTTGAAAGCTTGGCCAAAGAGGTGTGGCCAATCGGGGACATTACCTGCCAGGTTCCTTAGATGAATGTAATCGAAACAGTTTTCTTTCCAAGTCCAGCTTTGATTAAAATCATCGATCTCGCTCATGGCAGTCAGTACAAATCGGCAGTCTTCTCGTCACAAACTCACAATCTCAGATTGGGAGGCATGAAGTCTAACTGGATAAAAATGTCAAACCCGATTACTTCGGCCTGGGGGTTCAACTCGGCAAAATCGCTGCAGTTTGGTCAATATAAAGGCCGCCACTATACCAGTGTCTTTGTAACGCACATCGCCCAAAGTCCTAAAATAGTACGTCTGTCAATCCCTGATGCCAAAGCGCTCGGTTGACAACCTACCTGTTCCAGTTCCAACGTCAAGAACTCTCTACTCAAAGGTCAGCACGAACATGGCAGACAGTCGGGAAGGAATACCTCGGCCTCGCCCATTACAGGTGCTTGACAAAGCTCCCCATCAAACAACTTCGTAATGCCAGCATGACTATGATTGATGGTTAACGTTAAGCTCCGTCTTTCATCCAGTGCGCTCACTTTATATCCATCGATTCATGGGAATCCTCATCATTCGGCGTCCTGGCGAAGTAAGTTAGCAGCCTACGGGCTTCAAAGACACAGTATCAACCTACCAAGAGAAGACATCGGGGACAAACGTAGTATACTTTCGCCCGTTGAGAGTCTCTTCACGCTCCTCTCCCAATGATACGGTCGATTGACCATCCTCCCCAAAGGTCGAATCATTATCATCGTCAATCAAGCTTCGCTCGAGCGGTGAGCCGAGGGATGGACTTTCTTCGTCAAGTGGCGAGCCGGAGCTCTCGAGCTGAGTGTCGTCCGGCGACAACGCTGTGGGTTTCTCGATAGCCTCACCAAAAGACGGAGAGCGAGATCTTGCACTGAAACGCGTCGTGAGAGTTTGAGGTCGTTCGGTGGAGAGTTCGGTGTCTTGATCGGTCATGTTACGAGTATGTGCGGACGGGGTTCGTCTTGTAGATGTCGATTGGAGAGTCTAAGTTCCTTGCATTGTTCCGAAGAGGAAGAACAACATTGTCAGTAGGGGGGGTAGAGAGAGTAAGGGAGGAATACCGCGCGTCATTCTATTGTGCCAGGTCGAAAAGTAACGAGTGGCTTGAGGATGATTAACTAAAATTGGCGAGCTAGACGAGGGCACTACTCTGGTGGCGAACCTGGGGGAGGGACGGGCACTGGATCTCGAGCCTGGGCCGGTTCATGGCTCGGCATCGAAGCTGACACCTTCTCTTTGCCGTCAGGTTCTCCGAGGCTTGCGACAGCATTGTCCAGCGCGCTTGTGGAAAGGGGAATCAACCATGCGCTATTGGGTCAAAGAGGGCGTCCTAGGGCGTTTGACCGTGATGGTGGCCATATCTCGGGTCTTTGGCCAGCTTTCTGCTGTGGGTAAGGACGCTGGATCATCGTTTATGGATCAGCGATCGTTGGCGTCTGAGATGGCGCACTCATTCCGACGAGCGAAATATCACGGCCTGCCGACCGCAGTTGACTGTATGAGGAAGAGTTGGTTTACAAAACATTCGATTGAGATTGAGGGTTCTTCCATCCCTAACTATATACCGGTACGCTGAAAGGAGGCTCTGGGTCACACCGACATTTAGACCCAGTCATCTTGGTTTTGAGGCCCCCCAACCAGGGAGCAGCGGCAGTCTTAAGTCTTCGTCATCTGCGTCTGCATAGCCGAAACACCAAGGCAGACAAGGCAATCAAGGCAACCGCAGGATGGCTTGCAGAAGAATGCACTTCGCCACGGCCAATCGCCAACTATATACTTTCAACAGGGACGGATGGAGCGGGTTCCCCGTGAGCTCATACAGGGATCTCGAATTTAGCGTGGCTGGAGTGCGCGGGCTAGCAGGCACGCAAGCAGGGGGGACGAAGAGTTCGTCTCAACAACGCCTTCCTTATTTTGGACTATTTCTCTCACATGTGAGGGAAATCGCTCAAAAAGAGTAAGGCGCAAAACACAAATCTAGAACATTCATTGGCCACCGAAAGTCTCCTAACATTCAGGAGCACCTTAAGGTAAGTGTAATGGCACAAAATCCGCCAAAAAGTCACTCAATTCAACCTTGCCCTTGCCAACATAGCGATGTCTGTAAACCTGTTTGAATCGGTGGCTCATCGCATCCTCGATCGGTGCGAACTCGCAAGGTCCAAAAGCCCTGACAGTGTTGATACCGAGACGATTCTGAATGTCAGTTGAACAATTGGAGTACTAAATTCATGCTCACGCTGGCCAGGTGTTGAACGAGTTGATGACTTGTTTTGAAGCTATCACCAACGCCATCAAACCAGAAACTCGACATAATATTACTGAATCTCTTTATCCGCGATGGAAGAATATCATTAGCCCCCCAAAGACAACTCTCTTGACGGCTACTCCATCGACGAATCCCCCCCCGACGACTACTCCCTCGACGACTGCTTCCACAGCAACTGCTCTCTCGACGATTACTCCCCCGACGACTACTCTCGCAGCGACTGCGCCCTCGACGACTACATGTACAGCACGTACTGCGCTTACCGCAACTCCATCCGATCATGTGTCTACACCCCGCAAAAAACGCAGAACACTCAGAAAATGCAAAGCGGACCTCGATATCGAGATCAAACCGTTGGTTTTGGAGAATCTCAGCACCTGGGCCAGCTCACCACAAGAGTTCTTTGACCAAAAAAGTATTGAAGCAAAGAAAGAGTGCTTGTGGACATACATCCTCACGCTTAGTGGAATGGACGTTCTCAATTCTATCAGGCTGCGCTATGTGAAATGGAAGCTCTACAAACACTGGATAAAGTGGAAAGGTGATAACGGGAAACAAAAAACGTTCCTACAGCTTCTGGAGGATCGTGGTATTATCTTGGATCCTACGGACTTTAAAACGTGGATGCTCGAAGGTTTTACCTATGATGTGTTTGTTCAGGAATGGAAAGAAGGGTCTCTCATCGGTACTGACTTGACAGCAACAGAGTCAGTGTTTCTTGAGAAATGTGTTATTCATATCGCTAATGATGGCTGCTAGAGCTCGAGATTTCCCTCGGAAAGACTACAAAGCGGTACTAGACAAACATGGGAAGCGAGGAATCAACAAAGTCTCAGAAACCTGCAAGGATACCGGTGTTGCATTTTCGCTTTTCTTGGATGAGATCCCCCTTTTGGATAATTTCATCCCGAATAGTTCCACGACACAACAGACGAATCTCAAACGCAAGCCTTCGCAGACACTGACGCGTCCAAATCGTCTCACATTTTGCACCGACAAAACCTTGGTTGGATATCCTCTCCAACCAGAACATGCCTCATCTCCTGTGATAACAGGGATTAGGAATGTTGTCGAAAGGGGGGAAGCAGACGCTGGAAACCCCCATCAGCTATCGCCAAGCCCCACGGTGTATTCAGAGGGCACCGCCATGTCAACGAATGATACCGGGCCTGGCACCACATCGCATCTGCAGGCACGGGATCTCTCCAGCCAGCGACGCTACCAAAGCGTTCCTTTGCCCACGATGCCGAGCCATGCGACTAGAGTTCCACGGCTGAACCCAGTCTTGGCAAGTCATCCCAGGCCAGCCCTCAACAACCGGATCTCACCGCCCACGATCCAGACACAGCCGAATTCACCAGTTATTCAGAGTCACATCACAGAGTCCTCTTCTCTAGGTCGCAGAGCAGGATCTTGGGACGAGCTCCAAATCCAAACACCTTCGCCTTCGCCTTCGCCTGGTCTACAGCCTAACCAGCAGTCGGAGGCTCCCACGGCGCATCAGCCCGTATTATCGTCTTCGGGGCCAAGGGGGGAGGCCAATGTAATAACGGATGATATCGGCCCCAATTCCATGCCAGATTCATCGATGCAAGGCTTGCCGCTCATTCAGTCACGCCGCCATGGACTATCCCATGGCGCCGCAGAGACGCAATACCCACACCGGAACCGCTCCCCACCACAATCTCCCACAACCCAAATGGTGTCAGATTCGACAGTCACACAGAGACAAGTCGCCAGAGCATCCTCTCCGGGGGCCTCGCCGGAGTCTAATCAATTCATGGTCCAAGAACCCCCAAGCAACCCACCGTCTTACCAGAGGTCGAAAGCCTGCATACCCTCTCATCCCGCACCACCGACATCACCGAGCATAAACTCGGCTCCAGCTGAACAAGGCCACTTACAACCTAGCACAATTCCTCCAATACCGATAGCGGCCGAATCAACAGGGGTGCCAACAGGTATCTCAGCCAACCGTAGTTCCCTCTCGGAATTCTGCCCTGAGAATGCAGAGTCCCAAGACCGCGGTGAAACGAACGACACTTCGAGCTATCCGCATTCTCAAGCGCTGCAGGACAGAGAAAGCCCAGGATCCAATGTCAACCCTCACTCCACAAGAAACTCGGCTATGACGCAAGTTTTCTCGTCTCCTCAACCATGTTCTTCGGCGTCAGATGTCAGCAAAGAGGGCGCCCCGATCAACACCAGACCTTCCCCAGGACCTCAGCCAGAAAATGTAAGGTTCGACGGCCATTCATTACCGAACGAAGCATCACGGAACTCGGTCTTCCCCCAAGGGCCACAGAACGGCGTACCGGGCTCACATCCGTCACAATGGTCGCCAGAAAGGATACCGATCGGCAGCTTTCTGGATCCATTGTCAGGCTCACAGCACATAACATCAACCCAGCAGCAGTGGTGGGCTCTTGAACCGCGTTTGCCTGACGATTTTACAGATCCAAGGTTTAACGACGCCTTCCTGGAGCCAGGTACCTCTTTAAATATGGATACGGCATTGGATACCTCGATCGACTGGGATGCTCTGGGTCGCGAAATCCTGACCCAGATACCCGATACCTCGGGGAAAGAGCTATTTGAGAATTCGGGGGACGCAGAACCACTTTGATTGCCATGCCAAGTATATCACTATTTAATAGCTATACATATTTGTTCTGCTCTCAACCTATTGCCTAATCCCAATCTTACTCATGATCTTCCTGGCAGTGTGATGCGAAGTAGAAAAAAGCGAATTGGCGCGTTCCTCGCGATGACACGGACATCCTCCTCCAGAATGAACGCGTGCGACTCCTCCCAGGCGACCGTCATTTGTGTACCGGTTTTTTTGTTGTGTATAGTTGCTCTCACGTCAACCTTCGGACCTTGGATAGCTGGGCATGGCCGAGGTAAAAGGAGATGCCTTTCATTCTCCCCGGTTATTAAGGCGTTTTTAAAGAGTACGAAATCTCCCCCATTCCAATTCATGGGCAAATCCTTCTTCCCGGGCCAATCCTTGATGGGAGATAACTTATTAATTAGCCGGTCGATAGTATATTCTCTTCCATTAATAATGCCTTACCAGTTCCCGCACAGCTTCTTGTGCAACAGTTTCCTTCTCAGTGCCCTTCCATGGAAGTTGTCGTATATCGACATCTTTCAGGTCGACCTTCTCCATCTGGCTAATAGTGACTGTAGACTTGTCTGTCGTGCGGAGCAAGTGTTGTAGCTCTAGGGACAATGGGATGCGGTAAAACCCATCGTATTTGTCGGGCTCAGACATAATGAAGATGAATCAATCTGGAAACTCGATGCGAGAATGGTGGCACTTATACTTGTGGATATTTAGCGAGATCTGTGAGATGAGTTGGAATCACTTGACTAGTATGCAGAAGCTTGGTGCCCGAACCCTTGATCAAGTGGGCGTCAAGTTTGAGATGGAGTCGTTCAACCCCGGATTATTAAAGATCCGAAGAGCAATGTAAAGTGCAATAACCAATAGATTTAGGCTACCCTATATACAAGCAAATCCCTTCGCCTCAAGTTCTTCTCCCAAACTATGAGATGAGCAACAGATCTCATCACAACTCAAAAATATCTTTCGAAGTGCGTTACCCGGTATTTACTGTTGAGGGGCCTTGTATAAGTTATGTCAGTTAAAGAAGCAAAGCCGCCCTGGCACTCCACCTACCAGTGGGCTCAGGTAATGGAGTCCCACCTCCACTTAGGACTTGACTACCTCGAACTTCACCAATCTCATCTGGAGTTGGTGAGGGCTGAGGAGGGGTTGGCTCTTCTTTGTTCGTCATTGTGAATCAGTGAAAGAGTGATAGCCAGGTAGACTTCAAGTGGCTGGCTAATAGACGAGGGCAGAAACGCAGAGTTCTTTCGCGGAAAATGTTGAAATGATGTTCAATCAGGAGGGTTTAGGATTTGCTCTTGAGCTCAGATGTGGGAAGACGCCTCAACTTATACTTAGCAAGATGTTCCCGACTGGCACCAGATTCTAAGAAACCCCGAGCCGTTCCGAGCTCAAGCAATAAAATAGTCAACTCCGCCAATACGTACATCACAGCAATCCTGCAGGTGAGATGGGATGGCAGTAACCACGACGAGGACTGATCAACCAACAGCCCCAGAACACTAGCTGGCAGGCCATCATATGCGACCTCCCTCCTGTTCTGTTCTAGTCTCCTTGGAGCGTGGTTGCGTGTCGTTGCAAGCCCGGTTTCCACCTCGGGTCCGTGGTAGACCAGCCAGCCGTTGAGGTTCTGTTTAAGCACACCATCATCGTGATACAAAGCTGTTCCTATTGTTCCCCACTTGTTGACCATGACATCTCATCTAGCAAGCAATTATGCTGGCCGGGACCTTTCCCGACATCGAATTGACCTATAAACTCACCGTACACTCAACAGTTTCCAGGCTCTGAGGGCATCCGATAGGCCAATGCATCACCCCTCGAGTCTTGCATGAGGCAGCCTGCTTCTTTGACCTACCTGGCAACTATTAATGCGATGAGACGGCAGAGAACTGATCAGTTGCAGGATGAACACCCAACATGGCCAGCCCATAGGCCACCATATGCGGCCTTCCCCTCCTTCTAGTACAGTCTACTTCTGGGGTGGTTGCGTGTTGTTGCCAGCTCGGTTTCCATTGCAGACCCATCTGCCTGACGAACAGCCACCATGAACACGTCAGGAACCCATCCTTGATGTCTCCCCCAGTCGAGTGCGAGGGGATCTCGGCTTAGCTGCATATAGGTTGGCCGCGGCCTCGTTCCCGTTTCATTGATATGCAGTGACTTTTGAGGCTCGCAATGGGGGTCACAGATACGTCCCGTCCATGCCCATCAACCGCTAGGACGCCATGAACACGTCAGAAACCTGCTCTTGTTGTCTCACCTCTGTCGAATGCGAGAAGATCTCAGCCTAGTTGCTTGCGTTGCACTGACATGCAACAACTGTCAAAGGCTAGATCGGTCACTCTAAGCCTGTCAGGGGTAGGCGATAATGACCGAGCAATTGGTCGCACAGAAGCCGTCAGCGCAGCCAAGGAAGTCTCATGAGCTGAGCCATACCGCGCTTTGCCCTCCATAAGTGGAGTGAGGCGGCCGGGCTAAAGAGGAGGGAGTGGGCTCGGATATTTAGATTTCTACAGGGAAACTTAGGTCTCTCCCAATATAGCTCAAGGCAATGCAGGATAGATTTCAGTACGTCCTCAATTGACTACCGTAAGATCATAGAGTAAAACGCCAATTGAGGAGGAAAAAGCATGATGCAAGTCATCACAAGGCTGCTGTTCAACTTGCGTTCCGCGGTTAAACCATCTTGGCGACTCTTAGGTCGACGATGAACTCGTAGCAACAGCATTGGATATTCTATTGATACTAATATGAGACCTCAGACAGGTCTGGTGCTTCTGTTACATCAGATTTACCTTCACCGTATGGCGCTGAGCCCCGTCTTGCGTGTTTGGATAATTCGGGAAATACAGTAGGCCGGAACGCACGACCAAGCGCGACTTGTGCTGGAACAGCTACACATTGGTTGGTCTTGGATTAACCGACTCCAGTGTTCGCTTACAGTAGCCAATAAAAAAATCTCGTAGGAGCTCCAATGGTTGCTTAGGAGGTTCTTAAAGTCCCGCTTGTCCCGCTTGTCCCGCTTGTCCCTCGATGTCCCGTTCATTCTTACTATCACATGATGAAGCTAATAATCCGTCATCACCCGACACGTTTCCAGAAGAGTTGTCCTTTATCCACTACCCCGCTTGGGCATTTTTCATGAGATGTTTCGTAGCAGCCCGAAGCACTCAAGGGCATGAGGTATTGTTGAACACCTCTTATTTTTGCAAAACACGTTTGTCTAATGTTATAAAGCTCGGGAATCATTCTTAGCACGTCGGTGCTTGATCTCGACGCTCCCACACAGGTAGCGAGTTTGAGTCCCGCCGGTGTTGAGCAACGAAGCCATCCGTCGATGCCATGAGATCTTTTGATGTAAAAAAGCCTTCCTCTGATGATGCACTTCTTCAAATATGCAAGGATAAAGTAGAAATGCCTGGCTTCTTTTATTACAAAGCTAATCACACTGCAGACCGGGAAAAACTGTTCAGTCATCAATTGGTCTAACCGCGCTGATCTATTCGAATCGAGCGACGACAGCTTGATGGCAATAATTGTCGAGCTGGACACATCCACGCAAGGAAGTGTACGAGTATACAAGGACAAGGGCAAGGCATGGGTTGGCATGGTTGGCAACACGGAGGATTTGGTCATCATTCCATGGGAGGAAGGATATACATATATGTGCATTCTGAAACAACGTGTAGGGGAGGTGAGATGAGTTAACTCGAGACACTACATCAGTTGTGTGCGTTTTGTTAACAATTTCCTGGCCACTATCTCGGTACATTTAAAGGTGATAAACGGGCGAACGCCCGGATTGTTGGGAATCGTCAATTGGATTTCTGGAAGCCTTGCATTAACCAACGCGCTTATAGCATCTAGACGTTTCAGCCCGTAAACGGGTCCTCCCAAGGGTGCTAGAGAAGACAGTCAGATGGGCCACAAGAGGTTCATGGGTTCATGCCGTACGCACCATCGACTGGAGGTGCTCTTGCTTCTCCTGTACCTTCGTCATCCTCACTATCAGTGTCTGACGATATTGCCTCGCTCGGTCGTTCGCTCGGCGACAAAAGTTCGGGATTGGGGCCGACCGAAGAGGCCGGGTGCAAATCGGTTTCAGTGGAGATACGGCTGCGTTTCGCAGAGGTTGGCTCGGTCGCTTCATCTCTTGTCCGCTTATCAGAGAGCGCCAGCGAAGTCCTGTTTCCTTGTGTTGAATCGCCGTTAGTATTTAGAGCTATGAAAGAAGGGCTTGCCTACGGATACCTAGGATTTGAGTAACACTGTGCAAGGCCTCCAGTTCTTTGGCATGCTCAACAAAAGCATCAGGGATGCTAGCCGTCGGCCACCATTTTTGGAACTGGTGCACAAAGCCTGTCAAAGCAGTTGCCGAAAGCGCATGAGCAACGAAGTAAAATCCAGTAATGCCTGAGATGTGATATACATCGCTGAAAGCATCTTGCCATTGCCTGTGTCTTGAAGCAGAAGACTTTGACAAGCCGTTCTCGCCGCCGCGGGGGCCCTTGACGATTTTAACATTCCTTTTGAGTAACTCGGATTGAGAGGGCGTCGGATGCCTCATCCGCTCGAAGTGACATCGTAACGATTCTAATCTCTCGTGGCGAGGGTCCGTAGAACATGCCTGTTCACCTTCACCACTGGGTTCCATTTGTATCACTAGTAAAAGTAGTGTGGGAGAGATAGAATAGAAGCAGA
>JABCKC010001608.1:0-14804 GCA_013186395.1 Fusarium papillatum | reverse complement strand
CTGACGGATATACTCCTCAATGTTACCCCATGATCTGATATTGCATCGTTCGCACATATACAGGACGAAGTCCTGCGTTGTTTCGCGCGTGAGATTCTGAATGGTTACCTTCCAGTGGCCAACTTTCAGATCGGTGCAGTACCTGAATTGAGGAGGTTAGAAAACACGGTGGATGCGAGGTAGGTCTCAAAAAACGGTGTTACGTACCGCGTCCATTTTTTCAAGATGCCGGCGATGTTGGTTTTGGTTTCGTCAGAGTATTTGGGCCTAATGAAGCGGACACTGGTCATCTGCGCCCGGTGCGCGGCATGCTCTTCGATCGACAGAGTCGGCTTTTGCCTTGCCTCTCGGTTTTGAGCCTCCTGGTCAGCAAAGCGCTGAAGGAAAGCGGCGTGGTTTTCGTGCAGGCCAGCCGCAGCGGCAGACCGGGGCGCGGTCATCGTGTTGGTGGGCAGCTGGTTGGGAGAGTAGACAGACAACGATCAACATGACGCTGGACTCTCCCACTGCTTGTGTCAAATGTGACAGCCTGCCCACATTCCTCGAAGGGTGTCACGTGATGACACTAGGCCCAATTAGCAAGGCGCAGAAGTCGCACCCTCCCCTTACCGAGGCTTCGCCGAGGAACACAGAGAAAACAACAATACACACCTCGTTACATTTGACAGCACCAGACAAGTGAGTGCTGTTGGATATGTGGGGTGTCACGTGTGGGTCAAGGATCTTGAGATTAAAAGCAGGTCCTTCAGGGGCGGAGACTTAACGAGAACACGAACACAACACGAATACACTGATTCAACTAATGGACCGAATGCACGTACTGTCTGACAGAAGTATCAAGACAGGGCGGAGTGTGGCGAATACACTCGAGAGGAGTACGGTATCCCAGTCCAGTACCATTCCCACAGCTGTGTACGCTGCAGGTATTTGAACAAGGCGAACAGCCTCCGCATCGATATACACGAGTGGCCCTTGCCTCAAGACGATTTAGAGGCCCAATCAACGGTTTTTGAGCTTTCTGTCCCTCCCATCTTCTCGGAGTGGCGAGATAGCACCCTCTACGTTATCAACGATGTGCTTCTAAGCAAGCAATCCGACACCCTCCCTCCACAATCCTTTTACCCGCTGCGCGACTATTCACCACTACACGAATACTTCCAAACGGGTAGAGGGTACCGTGTCCATCTACTCTCTGAGGCAAAGCCAAACATGGTCACTCATCGACGAACACTGTATGTGCAGAGCTGTACTGAATCCGACATTTGCGTCAACAACGGGCTTCGCTACCAATACTTTCACGAATCTCGAGGTTGGTTCCTTGAGGAACTCCTGCTAACACAGGGGCTTTCACACCTCTGCACCTTCGGCCTCCCGGAGCGCGCTCGTACGCTGAGACGCTTCCTCATGCGTACTTGGTGTAAGCCAGAAGGAGAAACGCCCAACAAGGTAATGGCAAGCCAGTCCGATTGCCCGGAGTACATGTCTCTGTCTGAGTACAAGGCATTAGCCAAACTACCTTATGGATACAACATCCAGTGGAAGAGCATCTTGAACCAGCTCGCCATGCCGAGGATCGACTTCAATAAAATGGAGACCGCCATTTTTCTGCTTCAAATGAGCCTACAAGCCGGCCCTAGATCTTCGATGGCCACAAGGTGTACACACACAAGGCTTACCGATCATGAGTTTGGACGGGCGATGCTCGAGAACTTGGCCAAGGGCGTTTCACGCATCCGTGAAAACTGGGAATCCTGTACCTCCTTGTGTTCCTTGACCTTCTTAGCATCCCGGCTCCTATCTCAAGTCCCTAGCGATTTGGCCGGGCCCTTCATCGACCTTATCGATCAGTGCCGTGCTGTCGCCTATGTATGGTTGGCTATCGTGCTTGAAAGAGCGCAGGCAGCCACTGACGAGGCCCAGCGAAGAGGCTTGCTGGGAGCAGTGCTGAACATTGCGCTCGTATGTGTCGACTCATTCAATGTGGATGATTGCTTTCTGGCCAAGGTACTAGCAGACTCGGGGCGGGCATTCATCTTGCTTGAATGCTCAGTCATCATCCACAACAATGCTCCTGTACACATTTTGGCTGACGATCCTCTCCAAAACGCCCTGTTTGACAGGTGGAGACACACCATGCATCGCGCCCGTGGTGTGCTCGTTGAACAGAGCGCCCTCGGCAGCTCGTGCTTCAACATTGCTGTGAAGCGATGCTGGCCAGCATTTGCCCCTTTCTGCCCTTGGGTGCTCGCTGACAGGACGTGCTATTGGTTGCAGACGACCACCCGTGAAGATCTGTAGGTGCATCTTGATATCCTCACGGGAGAGTTGCTGGTGAATGGCTCTCCCCTGGCACGCCTTCCGAGAGAGTACGAAAGACATGACAACTATAGAAGACTGTTCGGCGGTCTTGTCTTAACAGTCATGCCCAGTAACCTACCACGCAGCTGTTTCGAGGTAACACTATTCACTTTGGGATGCATGATCAAGACCTGCTCGTTAAGCTAGCGGTTGATGGGTCCATTGTGGATTTGATCCCGCCGCGGACATTGAGAAGGCTGCTGCCACACTCCTTTGTCGACGAATATGCCCATTGGTACCATGCCGACAAGGACATTGTGGAGCTTCGCCCGCTCAAAGATCCATGGGCTAGGAACTCGAGCAATTGGTTCCTTTCACGTTCAGGCGAGGTCTGGACATTGAAACAAGGTGCAATCACGTGTCTCCTCGCCCCGTGCAGTGAAATGGCGCGCTGTTTGGCAGCAGTATTGTCGCATGATCTATGACCAATCTGTCGGCTCTGTGGAAGTCCATGTACCCCGGTTGCAGCTCGACTTTTTCTTGAAGGCTGGAGAGTCAACCATCCGGTCCCGGCAGTTCCGTGGTATGCACATCGATCCGGACCAGTCGGTGGGGACGCTGGTGGGCTTTACAAGCAAGCTCATCTTGCGCGGTGACTCTGGTTTGCCAGTCAGGACGTTGATCGTTCCAGAAGGACGCGTACATTTCCAAAGGGCTAGAGGACATGCTACTGTCGCTGTAACCTATGGAACTGCCCGGCGCATACAGAATTATCGGATTGATGATCTCCTCCGCCGCCTCGTTGCGAACACGAAACTTGAGAGCAAACTTTTTTCTTGCCTATGTCCATGCCCTGACGTCCTTCTGTCTTCCAGATCCATTCCTGGGGCGGACAGGAACGGAAGAAGCCATCCGCCTCTTGGGTTCTGCATCTGTCCGAGTGCCTCGTCCACTGTCTCCAACAGAGCATGACAGGTTGCAATCGATCGCTTCTCTCTCTCCAGCACGGGCCTTCTACCCTAAGCATGAGAGAGTTATGCAGCAGGTTACTTGGTCTACAGCTCTGAGTTTTCTCGCTCAGGACGACCGATTTTACAAGATTGCGAATGGTATTGTCGACCGATGTGCCGAGGTTGGTTTTCTCTACCCTGATACCGACAGGCCAGGCGAACTGAACAAAAATACGATTGAACTGGTTGAACGAGCTATTCTCAGGAAGGCTCGCCAGTGTGTGTCTGGTTATGGTGCAGAGGACTTTTCTGTTCGGCATGACGTCATCTACCAGTCAAGAGACAATGGGTCTTCGGATCGCGCAGTCCGTGCTGCGAAAATGGCTGTCCGAGCGTACAGCGGCCATGCAAGCTTGCTCGAGCCTGTCGCTGCCGGACTCTCCAATCATCTCTACACGCTCCTGAGCCGCGAGGAAATCGTATCTCCCAGAACAGTACCCCTAAAAGATGATATGCTTTATGACTCAAAGTGGCTCAGGAGCCCTGAGACCTTCATGTCGAGCTGCTGGTGCCAGTTGCACCAAGCATTTCAGAGCAAGCAGTCATGGCTCAACAGATTCGAATTGATGGCTTGGATAGCGACAGTGGCGTACTCTTCCAAGTACGATGAGCAGGTCACACAGGCACTTCTCGCAATTGCTCTATCCCCGTCAGTCTCTGCTGCTCCTCTGCCCTCTGAGAGCGCGTATGATTTATCCCAAGGACACGAAGTTCAAAACACGAGGCTTGGTAGTATCGCCGATTCTGCTGCCCTCTCGTTCGACAGAACGCCCGCAGCACGCCTGGTACCACGGCCACATGAGCAAGACCACCAAATCGCGAACCGCCGCCGTCAAGAATACACGAATATGAAACACAAGGCAGGCAGGCTATTTGAGGCAGAGCTCTCCCTTCAATGGCCTTGTGAACATCCCCACGCACCTTCGGACAGAGACATCGCCTCGTACATCGACACACCAAAAGCAATGAGATCGGTTGTCGGAGAGTGGAAGAATTGGTATGATAAGCGCGAATTTTGCGGATATCTAGCGAACTTGACCGAGAGAATTGAAGAGGTGCCGGTGGATAGAAGCATGGTCAACGGCTCTTTCGCGCAACCAACTATTCTACCAAAAAGCCAGTCCTTGGGATTTGTCTCAGTCGATGACCTCTTGCGTCACAGCCAAGCACCAACAACGCCAACTAGAAGTTCCTTGATCAGTAAAATCTCCAGAGGAAGATCAACAGGCTCTGGAGAGATCACAAAGCTCATTCCTCTCCTCGATTTCCTGGATGATAAGGCCGAGTTAGGCTTTGAGCGTCGTTACTTGGGGGAACTACGACAGAGCCTAGACAGTTTGAAAGATCACATGAGTTGGGAACTGGCCCAAGATCATGCATCGGCACTACCGATGGTGTTCCAGGAGCATCTGTTGCAATGCGAGATGAATGTCAAGTCGATCTATGAGGCTCTGTCGAATGCACTCAATCAGATCCAACAAAATATCCCGGCGGCCATCCAGCAAGCGATTCAAAACATCCGTTACAGACCCCGCATCTGTCCCATGTTTTTTCTGGAGCAACTCAGAACATCACGATGGTCAGCGCTCTCTAAAAGCTGGCAGGATGCCATTGCGCAATACGGACTTGCGATCACTGCTCTTCAACAGGCGAAGCGCTTGGTGTCTTTCTGCAAGGATCAAGCAGATCTGGTGCGTGAGCTCGAGAATTCTGGCCATGCAGGCTGGAGGGTCCATGAGTACCCCGAATGGCTGCTTCTTGAGTGCGAAAGCGAAATCATAATCCGACAAGTGCAACAACAGATCGCTCGGCATATGATGCAGCCTCCGGACGATAGGAACACCTCACTGCAGTTGAATATGGGCGAGGGAAAATCTTCTGTTATTGTTCCTATTGTTGTTTCCGCTCAGGGCGACGGCTCACATCTCGTCCGTGTCGTCGTGGCGAAGCCGCAATCGAAGCAGATGTACCAGATGCTCGTTTCCAAGCTAGCCGGGTTTCTCGATCGCCCAGTCTATCAGTTACCATTTTCCAGGGATATTCAGCTTAGCGAATCTCAAGCAGAAACTATTCACAAACATGTCACCAGGTGCATGCGAGAGGGCGGCGTTCTCCTCGTTCAGCCGGAACATCTGCTGTCTTTTCAGCTGATGGAGCTGGAGTGCCATGCTGATCAGAAGAGCCGAGTCGCCGAGAGGATGGCTGAGATTCGGCAGTTCTTCCACGAATCCTCAATAGATGTGGTGGATGAGATTGACGAGAACTTGAGCGTCAAATTCGAGCTGGTCTACACAGTTGGCCAGCAGAGGCCGATCGACCACAGCCCAGATCGATGGAGAGTCGTTCAGGAAGTTCTGGGTTTCGTCTTTCGGTTCTGTACAGAGGCTGAAGTTGAATTCCCACAATCCCTTGACGTCGTTGGTCGGCATCCTGGTCGGGTTCCCAGGGTCCGGATTCTTCGCCGCGGTGTTGAGGCGACGATCTTTGAGCGCGTGGCAAATTTCATATGCGAGACCGGCATGGATGGATTTCCAATCGCACGCCAGCCTCCCGCCGTCAGGAACGCAGTCTTGCGGTACATTACCCAGTTGGACTTGCCAGATGTCGAGGTCGAGACCGTGAAGAATAGTTCCTTCTGGCATGATAACACTGAAAGTCATTTACTACTTCTTCGAGGGCTCTTTGCATCTGGCGTACTCGCGTTTGCGTTTGCGCAGAAACGTTGGAGAGTCAACTACGGGCTGGATCCAAACAGGAAGACGGGAACGAAACTTGCAGTGCCATTCCGAGCCAAGGACAATCCAACACCCCGGTCAGAATTCAGCCATCCCGACGTGGTGATTGTCCTCACATGTCTAAGTTACTACTATGGTGGGCTAGATGACGAAGCTCTCTTCACAATATTCAACCTCCTTGTGCGGTCGGACGATGCGGATCAGGAATACCAAGACTGGGTTAAGACCACTACGATGCCGGACGCATTCAGACACCTCCAGGGGGTCAACCTCAGAGACCACACGCAGTGCAAGTTGGAGATCTTCCCTCATATTCGGTTCTCCAAAGCAGCCATCGACTACTTTCTTTCTCACATGGTCTTTGCCAAGGAGTCTAAGGAGTTTCCGTACAAATTGTCTGCTTCGGGCTGGGACTTGGGCAAGAAGAAGGCCAATGCAACCACAGGATTCAGTGGCACCAATGACTCTCGCTACGTTCTCCCTCTGGATATTAAGCAGCTTGATCTTCCGGAACAGAAGCACACCAACGCATTGGTACTGAATCACATTCTGGGACCGGAGAACACCACTGCAGTAATGTCTGCGGACATGAAAGGAACAGCACTAGACAGCACTTATCTCCTCTCCATGGTCGCCAGCATGAGTTCTCGAGTTCGCGTCATCCTCGATGTCGGCGCCCAAGTTGTCGATCGCACCAATCTCGAGTTCTCCAAAGAGTGGCTCAAGTGCTACAACAGGGATGACCACACACGTGCTTTCGTATTTTTCGACGATTTTGATAATATCATGGTTCTAAATCGATCCGGTAAAGTCGAAGAACTTCAAGGCTCTCCATTTGCGGATCAGTTGGACCAGTGCCTTGTGTTTCTCGACGAGGCCCATACAAGAGGCACGGATCTGAGGCTCCCTACCGATTATCGAGCGGCAGTGACATTGGGTGCGGATTTGACGAAGGATAGACTGGTGCAAGGTATGATTCCCCGTTTCCCCAGCGGGTAAGAGTGATGAGTATTGTTGCTAACTCATCTCACAGCATGCATGAGAATGCGGAAGCTCGGAAAGGGGCAGAGTGTGATGTTCTGCATTCCGAGGGAGATTGAGCAAAAGATACGTCGCCTGACGGGTCGAGCCCGGGCAGCCCCATGCGACATAACGGTATCAGATGTCATTTGCTGGGCCATCAGCGAGACCTGCCAGAGCTTACGGCGGGAAGTGCCGTTGTGGCTCACGCAAGGCATACGCTTCGATCACCAACGACGCCTGGGATGAGTTGGATGCTTGTGACGATGATCTGAGCAGATCGGCATGCGCTCAAAGTTTCCAAGAGGAGGAGGCATTGTCACTGGACCGGCGTTATAACCCGCAGCAAAGCCACCCAAGTGTTTCTTCACTCCTCGACCACGTCGGGTCTCGCTCTGGCGCGATGATATATGAACTCTGCCAACAATTCGGCCTGACGGTGCTGCACACATCTTCACTGCAAGAGGAACAAGAGCGAGAACTCTCACCCGAAACCGAACAAGAAAGCCAAGTGGAGAGGCCACCCCCAGCGCAGCCGGCAAGACACAGTCTACATGCAGACGTGCGCATGTTCGTCCAGAGTGGTGTTTTTACAGGATCCACCGCATTTTCCACCGCATTTCAGCCCGCTTTTGCCACCCTACGCCACACCTCAGCGGCGAAGAATTTCGACGTGCGCGAGTTCCAAAAGAATGTGTGGGTGACGCAGGAGGAATCATTTAGTTCTAGTAACTACTCGGACTTATTCCAACGCTCCGTGCAGTGGATACTGACGAGCAAAGACGAGATCCTCAACAGGCGTCTTCTGGTCATAAGCCCGTACGAAGCCCAAAAACTTCTACCGGAGATCGAAAAGTCCCAACACGTCTCTCTTCGGCTTTATTCGCCGTGGGTCAATCTCGGCTTCGAGTCACTGGATCATCTCACTCAACCTTTACAACGTCCCCCAGACGCAGAATTGTTGCGCTATCCCTCGAAGTCTCATTACACCACTCAATATCTTTTCTGGGCAGCAGTATCTCTCAAATTACCACGATTACATCTACCTTTGCGATTTTCTTGGACTCGCGTGGAAGGCTGCCGATGGAACCGTCGGCTTCGGACCCGATGGCTGGATTCCACCAACGCTGCCAACGAACACCTGCGCCAACAGATCGGGGCTCTCAAAGAGTCCCGTTCCGTGTTTGAAGATTCTATTCGCGAATATACGACAAGGATGCCAATCAATCAGAAAGTCGCACATGGGGAAGATATTGGAAGGAGTGCGATTGCATGTGGAGGATTGGGCCGAGCGTTGACCTTGAACATGTTCCATACTTTTGCTGCAATTTTTTTTTTTTTTTCATTCCAGGGAATCAGCACTTAGGTTTTCAACACCACAACCAAGATTCCTTATCTTACATAACTTTTCCCAGAAGCCTAGTCGCTAAAAAAAAAAAAAAAAACGACATAGAAATGAATTTTTTTTTATCTAATTAGATATATTTTCCTATTGTAGCTGCTTGTTAAACCTCAGTAGACAATCCCTCATCGCTTGACCGTGACGATTTCCTTCTTTTGATTAGTACGATTTTGAGAGAGCGAGTTAGAAGTGAGGCAAGGGTCACGACCATCGTGAATAACTTCACGGTCAGCGTGAACGACGCTAGGTCGCAGGCAACGGCCTGCTGCCTAGAGGATCGGCAGGTTGAGCATAAGTATAAGAGACCGACCTTCGTCGCTCCTTTAGATAGAGAAGACAAGCATCAACTCAATCTCTTCTGGCTACACCCAATGTTGCACACTCATAACTAACGAGACCATGACCTTGGTCAGAGTCACGCCAAGATTTGGTGGGGAGGCTACCGATGGATTGGGTTTAGCGAATGTTGATAAGGGTTTGCATGATTTCACACTCGTTTGTCCCGACATGCCGGTCGTTGTGGTGAACCAGAACAGAGCATGCATCAAAGGCTAAAGCTTGTCAACGATGCTAAATATGAGACAGTGGGAGTTGTGCTAGACAAGGCCTACCCGGACAATCGGATCGATGCCGACAAAGCCCTCCATGGCAGCAACATGACATTTCCCGCAAGGGGTTGGCGTGCGCTCCGGCCTTTGCGCGTACGCTACAAAGTGCAGGCAAGATGGTTTCATGCTAATGTGACCCCTACAGTCCGTACGTTCAGCTGTCGAGGTGCAGATCACTTGATGGCATCATGCCTCTCTCCAAGGCGCGAGAGAGGGACTTTGTAGGAAACACATCGCCAGTGGAGATGGCACAGGCTGAGATGGGATCAGACGAATTGAGCGAACGGATACCGGTAGTGAGGCCTAGACATTGGGTTCTACACAGACCTGACGCGGTGACACGTCCAACTTCCGTGTGATTTTGGGTAGGGGGATGGTGGTTGGGCCCCACCTTTTTCGCCCGTCCACCAGGAGGAGGAGTCTTTCGTTCCTCAAGGCACTCGGCCCCACATAAAAACCGCGTCCTTCCCTCCGCATTCTCCTTTTCTCTTCTCTTTTTCCATCTTTCATTTTCATTCCGATCAGTCCCTCGGCGGAGAACAGTGATTCCAGACATTAATCATGTCATCGACCACCGGTATGCCTGCGTCGAGCCAATGGTACGACCGTTACCGCAGATGTAAGGATGGTTATTTGCACGAAGGAAAACTTGAATTGATCACTTGGGCATCCACGGCCGGTGAGGATCGTATGGGGTGGGGTAATTGCCTAGCTTCCGAATCCAAGGAACTGAAAGAAAAATTCGAAAAGGAATTCAACTCCAACGAGGAGAAGATGTACGAGTACTGGCCACAGGGTTTCCGGTGGACATGTTGTGGAACAGAGGGAGATCAGCGATTCGGATGTGACCACCATGGGAATGGAAGCACGCCATGTAGCTGCGATTTTTGCAAGGTTCGTACTCTTGGACGCTAGTTATTCACGGAATGAAGGGCATTTGCTTATCAGAAGCGGTAGATGGGCAAACCAATTCCGGACTCGATCCATAAAAGCCGGGCTGAATCTGCTGCCGGAAAGGGGTTGAGACTCTCGAGAGGCCCGGACCCAAGGAGCTTCAATAGGAGCCAGGGCACCATAGCAGAAATCATGCGCTTGTCCTTGGGGATGCCTTGAGCCATTTGCGTCAAGGCCAAGGATCACAACCGTCGTGAATAGATTCACGGTCAGCATGAACGCCGGATCGACAGGTTGAACACAACTTGCGGCAAGTATGAGAGACCGACCTTAGTCGTTCCTTAGGTTGAAGCAGTAGCCTTAATTAAAATGTCTTCTAACTACATCCAATGTTGCACACTCAACTTCTGAGAGACTCAATTCCAATCCCTACTCCAATATGACTGGTTTCTGAAGCGATGAACCAACTCTCAGCTTGGTCGGTGCGTCGGTTGTCGAGCCGTGCATGGGGGACTGTTTTCCACGCTGGCAGATGTTCCCCCAAAGATTTGCTTCCCAGATGACGAAGCATCACTGGTCTTCTTGGCAGGTGAGAGATGTCTAGATACCGCTGCCGGTACGACTTTGTGGCATTCGTCTGCCTCCTCGTCGGAACTATCCTTCTCTGCATACGAAAATTCATCCAAGAACGAGCCCTTCTTTGACTTTGTCCGATCAACCTGGTGTTTCCCCTTCCGACACCCAAGTGTGTCTCCAGGCTTGTCGCAACAGGTCCAAAAGAAACCCTCGGGATAATCCTCGCGGTTTTCCTCAGTATCAATTGGCCCATGACAATTCTCGTCGTGATCAGCCCAGAAATCGCCGTCCCAATCCACCTTCAGCTCACCTAACACAGTCTGCTGATTAGCCGTTGCATGTCACGCTCACAAGTTCGGAACTTGGAAAGACGGAGAGGGACACATAGCGGAATGATAGCAGCAACTCAGCGATGGGCGGCTCTCTTCCTCGACAAACAGTCGCCACGCTGCATGCAGATGACAAGTGGCAAAGCTGCCTTGCGCTTCTGAGCATCCATAGCACCTGCCTGGGGTCTGGATAGCTAAGCGGGGTACATAGGCCCTTGCCTTTTTAAGGATACGACTGTTATCACAGAGATATATGAGGATCGCATGAACGTGTTCGGGCGAAATAGCCCGGAGCATGGCCAGGTCGTCCTTTTGAGCCATTGAGTGATGAGATTGTGCTTAGTAAACACCTTGGGTGTGGAAGGAAATGGTTGTCTGCAGGAGAGAACCAAAGGTTAAACAGATCTCACTGAAGTGGTGCCCAAAATATCAAGACGGGAAGTGTTCCCCAATACAATTCTGCCAGTCCACACCGCCCCTCATATCCTGCCGAGACCTGGAAATGTCTGTCGTGTCTCTTCGTCTAGATAAACTTGATTCGACTGAACGCGCAAAAACGTCACCACCGGCGAGAACGAAACCTTGAAACCCCGAAGCAACCGACATCTCTAAAACGCGCTCCGAAAGGCCAGCCGGGTAGCCAGTTCGTCGTAACGCCCAAAACGACACAGGCATCATCATTGTGACCGCATGGCCTGAGGAACACCCCTAGCCAACTTCCGAGAGCAAGCCGCGACATTGAGCGGATACATACAGGCAGCACTGCAGCCTATCGACAACGCAAACAGACAGCTCATCGAACCTCAGGATATCATAGTCGCTTTGTTGGGGCCGTGACTCTCGTCGCGAAAATTGCAGAACATTTCCGACCTCGAATTGTGAACATCCACCCGAGACAAGAATCTACACGAACAACATACGAGAAGACTGAGCAACACAAGCAGGCCGATACGGCAAATTGCCACCGATATCAAGGAGAACGTCGACGTCGCAAAAACAGCCAACGCCGTTGCAAAGGAAGCGCTCGAGGCCAACGAGATGATAGTTAAGTTGGCCCGGGAAGCGAAGGCACCGGGACCGATAAATCCAGGCAGCATCGCATACATATATGCTAGTGTAGCCGCTAGAGGAGGATTAGTAGCAATCATACACAGCTCACATAACCAGGGAACGTCGCATGTACAGACCCTGCGTGAGATCATGATGGAAAGATTGCCCCGGGTGCAGAGTGCAGATGTTGGTTGAACTTGATTGTTGTTGTTGAGATAAGAAATCTCAGGTTTATATCTCTACCGGTAAATGATTCCATATATGACTTTCAGATTTCCAACAACTGCCGTACGGCGCCTTGTTTCCTAGGAGACCGCAGTGATAGGTGATCCGTTGCAGCCAAACTACACACACTCTGTCCCTCTTAACTGCGTGAGGTCACCAATAAAAGCTATATATATATGAGACCTTGGCCTTCAATGAGCAAGGGTCGTGTCAACCCCAAGTTTTCAGGATTATCCCGCCAACATGCGACCCAAGTTTCTTGGGAAATGGGGCGATTCCTGAACTGTTGAAATCTTTTAGTGGATGGTTTATGCCCTCTACATCAACGCTAGAACCGCCTTTCCCCAGTCATCGGTCAGGGCATCGAGCTCAGACCTGGCATTATTAACAGCATGCGTCGTAAGGCGCCGGGCACGGTCATATGGGTTCAGATTTCAGATTGATAGGATTGTACACTTCATCATACAAGCCATCTATCATCTAGCTCAATTACTGCACTGCTTGATGGCGGTGCATCTAGGCTGCGCTGGGATGAGGTAGAATCCGGGCAATGATCATCAAACAGCCCCTTGCCGAACCTTTCCAATAGAAACTCCCTCACCTCCTCATTTCCCCCAGCTCCTACAGCCAACCCTTCCGAGCCTCCAACAATCTTGAGACCCTCAAGACTCGTAGCTCTCGACAAAGCGACGTAGACCTGGCCCTCTTCAAAAGCGCTAGCCAAGTTGACAATGACACGGTTCAGAGTCATGCCCTGGCTCATGTGAACGCTGATGGCCCATCCCGGCAGGAGTGGAATCTGCGTCCGGTGAAGAAGGGAATACGGCTCTTTGCCGTAAGTGTTAACAGTGCAGTGGGCAAAGATGGTGCGTTTCTTGCCATTCTGAAATTTCACCACTGGCCATTTCATCGCTTTGAACTTGGCAATCTGTTTTTCCCTGAGTTTCGCGTAGTCCCCATTGATGATCTGCCAGGGCGGAAATGCGTCTTCCTTGGTTCTGGCCCTTGGCAGAATACTGGGGTCGTAGTCTTCAAACCCGCAGATTATTCCCTGGCTCCCGTTGCACAGCCCGGCTGAGATGCTCAGGTTGACCTGCAGCACGACCAACATGCCCAGCCGCAGTATGACCTCGGGTTCCAGCCGATGATCCCTGCAGGCGGCCAGTGTTCCGTCCGAGTTCCGCTTGTTTAAGTGAAACAAATGCTTGTGTTCTCGGTTCCATTCGAACTCGTCTATCGCTTGGTAGTCGACTGTGGGCGTCTTTAGTTTGTTAAAGTTCTCCCGGTTTACCTTGTTGACCTCATGCTTCAGACAGAGTAGTTGGGCTGCCCCGCCGACCTTGCAAGGATGGTCCAGGAGGGTCTTTGTCTCGTGTGGTGAAAAGGGAATGCCAAGTCGACATTTTTGAAGCATTTGAATGAAGACCTGGTCCTTCTGGCGATGGATCTCTCGGAGGTGGACGTGCTCGAAATTGGCCTTCTTCCAGGCCAAGCTCTTGAATGCCCACTTGTCCTTCTCTTTAAATGGGCCGTGACGTTCGTCGCAATTGAACTCGGTCTCATCCTCATTAGGGATCATCTCTCCTCCGCACAAGTAACATAACTGGAACGGCTTCACTGGCGGCAGCTGGCAGAAGTCGCCCGTCACAATCAACTGCAGGTCTCCAAAAGCGAGCGGGTCTCTCTCCATCCTGTTCTCGTAGTCATTCCAGCACCTAACGGCCGTGATGCAGTGGTTCATGCGCTCGAGGTGGTGGTTTTCAACCATGCTGATCTCGTCAATGATGAGCACGTCCGTATCCCTGATGCGCTTCCTGATGTGCTTGCGGAATGTCTCCTTGATGAGCTTATCGAGATCGTACTTGAAGTGATCGGGTGTCCATCCCATGTACGACCACGTCGACATGCCGTTCACCTGCAGGGCGGCTTTTCCAGTGGGTGCGACAATATAGACGATCTTGCCCATGTATTCCAGCTTCTTGACGACTGCCTTGAGGATGGTAGATTTGCCGCAGCCGGCAGAGCCGGTGTAGAAGACGTTACGGCCGCGTAGAATCCGGTCGACGACATCTTGCTGCTCCTCGCACAGCGAAGGCTCGTTATCTGACTTGTCCATGGCATTTGCTGAAATTGCTTGGATGAGAGATTTTTCTTGGGGCGGTGGCCCATCTTTCTCGCCATCGCTTAGGTCCGGGACTGGCATGAAACCATCATCATGGTCAATCTGCTCGGCTAACTGGAATCGTTGCGCCTTAGGGAGGGGCTGCTTCTCTGAGTCCGAGTCGGATGAGATGTCGATGACAGCCTCGGGCGGCAGACGAGACGGCATCAGGCCGACTCCACACGGCCGCTTTCTTTTGGTGCCAGTCATGCTTGAGCGAGTGGAGGGAGTCGCGGGCGTGATGGGCACTCGTGGTGAGGAAGAAAGCGGATAAGGGGATGGTGGGTGTTGGTTGTGCCATGACTACCCTACGGTGGGCGATGGGGGTCTTCATCACAGAGGGGTTATGCAATTCAACTTGCCTAACCCCCTGGGTAGCGCACAAGTTTTCACATGCCAAAATCGACCCCAAGCGGCAGCTGTGGTGGGCTTAACAACTGCCACAAGAAAAGCATTCAGAACGAAATGGGGATTTAGAGAGTTGACCTTTCTTCTC